>CM076575.1:1994756229-1994964974 GCA_034641835.2 Pinus albicaulis
TCCATAGTTATCTCGAAGACTATCCTCATTCTTTGTGAGTTGATTTATGATGGCAATGTATACCTTGCATTGAAGTCTGGAATTTTTGGTGGGAATGTGCATATCCAAATTAGCTCATAAATATCCCACACATTATCAGTTGGGGGATATAAATATCTCAAAATAATGTTATCATCAAAGAGAAATTTATAACTACTGAAATAGTAGCAACTCATTCTATTTTCATATATGAGTTGGGGGATATAAATAGCTCAAAATAATGTTATCATCCAAGAGAAATTTATAACTATTGAAAGCCTAACAGCTCATTCTATTTCCATATATGATTTTATCCTCAATGAACACACTAGCGAGAGGCCTCGAAACATCTCATTTGAACGAACTGGATTGATGCCATTTGTCCACTTATTTTTATGGTGCTTCCCAAGCTACGGTGAGTTAGGGGAAGAATAAATTATTTAAATGAAAACAATTTTTTCAATATTCAAAGTGGTTTGGGCCATGGCACAAACAATTATGCCAAACTACTCAACCTAATGCTTATGTTACTATTTTTTATTGAAAAGGGATGAGAGAAGATCCATATATTTAGTATTATTTAATAATTATTGATCGGCTTAATGAAGCTTCTGGGTGTCACATGCACACACTTATTTCCATCCTGGAGGAAGTCATGCAATTCAAAATAAGATTTTATCAAATATCATATTGTCATATTTACAGGGGGACGAATTCCATTGCTAATGACCTTTCCAAAGAGGGCATGTGGAAGTAATATTGGAATACATCAACAATACATTTTATGAGTTCTACCATAGGCATTTTATACAAGGCCTGCAGGTGGAAGATGCACGAGATTGAGGACCACATATCTCTTCTCACAACTCTTTATGGAACTTCATGTTATTTATGAGATATTATCTCTAACATGACATGAGGATAAATTTGTTATGGTCATGTTTATATGTTGAAAAAAACTGATACATATCTTGAAAAACTTTCTCTGACTTATTTTTTGTATTTGTTTTAGATGGATAGTTATAATATTAAAAAATAAACCTTTTTCGAATGCACTCTAGTGCATTTGCAAAATGAAAATTTAAAACTTTCCAATGAAAGTTGTGAATTTTCCTTGGGAAAAAAGAAATACACATACAACATCTATTGAAACCCTGATGGGGCCCAGCCCTCAAGCCCAAACTGCGCTTATAGTAACTAAAGGAAATTTGGCGATTATGTAATTTTATTTGATTGACTTATGCTTGTAAAACATTACAAAATGGATTTAAATAAATTTGATTAAATGTTATATCGTTACCGATGGATCAATGTGGCTTCTCGAACTTGGTGTTGGATATGCTCCGTATGATTTGGTAGCTATTGATTGCAATTAGTAATAAACTCCTGGTTGATTAGCCTGTACTATGGGTCGGTGGTCTGACACCTATCTACGTTCCTCGAACTTAGCCCTTCCCGCACGCTTGCGACCCTATACTCATCGACTGGCATTAATTTTTACAATTCTTGCTCTTTGGTGAGGGTTTTTGGCTCCAGTTGTCACTATGAGGGTTTCATTCTGGTTTTTACTCCACAAAATCGGTCTCCCGTCCGACTTCCTTTGTCTTGGGACTGTGGTAGCTTATGGCTACTTCTCCAATGGTAATTCGTGCGCTTTCGACATTGTTGGTCTTCGTTTGCGACATTTTTTTGTCTCTGCCATTCGTTTTCCAGCTCACTTTCATGTTATGCTTCGTCCTTATGCCATTACAATTAGTAACAGACCTTCACTTATGCTCACAAGTCATTTGTTTCCCCATGGGTTGCTTTCGGCTCGTCACACCTCAACTCGGCACGAAAGGTAAGCTTTCCTTCTCTGATTTAGACTTCTCTGCATCTTTTTTCCGGTTCTTACGCGTCGGCTCCTTGTGAGTAGGTTCCAGGGTATTCTATCGATGCTTTTCACTTCTGTTCATTCCTTTACCTAGGTAAATATCTTTTAACCCTTCTTCTTTGTAATGTTCTGAAAGTCAAATTATTTTTGTACCTGGTAAAATAAACGACACTAATGTTTTGTTTGTTCTTCTTGCAGGTGTCCAGGTTCCAACCTCCAGTTCAAATGTTTTTCAACCCCTAACTTGAAATGGGTAGAGTCGATTCCATTTTCTTATCCCGGAGTTAACTTCTGGGTTTTGTAAAAAAAAAATGTATTGGTTCTTGGCTTCCTGTTGTAGTCTGTGGAGATGTTGAAAAATCTCGAGTTCTTCTCTGTTTGTAATATCTGGGCTTGTGGGTTTTTTTTTACCCAGCCACTCTCGTTTGCTTATTGGTGGACTTGCTGTAGGTTTCACTACAGGTCTTTCTTGCTGTAGGTTTCGCTATAGGTCTTTCTTGTTGTAGGTTTCAGGTCTCAAAACCCTAACCCTGTAATCTGTCCTTTTTGATTCGTATGTATATTTCAATCACTATTTTGTAGTCCCACCGGACTTTCTCAACAGTAACTTTTTTTTTTTATCGTTAACAGTGAATGAAATGTTTTATGAAATCTTCAGTCTATTTGGAAAAGTAACAATACTTATTATACCTGAGAGTAGAAGTATAACTGATGGTTTTCTTGATTTCTTGTGGAAGTCTTGCAATTCATATGAGTTTGTCCAAATTCTGCAATTTCGGATTTCTGATTATTAATTATGCAGTGCACTGTAAGACCTTCATCCTACGTTCTTGTTTGCCTGCTACCAGCACCCGCGTTCAGTTCTCCTTTCTCATTCTTGTTTCAGTTTGTAAATTCAATGCATGAGATTGTATATAACAAATGTAATTAATCAGTGGAACGATTCAGTAGTAAATGGTTACAGTATTCTTCTAATACAATATATGGTTCTTGAAATAAAAATTCTATCACTGTATTGTTAAATCTTTACTTTCAATGATGGAAAAGAATCAAACCTTACAACATGTTCTTATCTTCCTTATGTACTACTGTAGGTAATAGTTTTTTTTTCGGTTGAAACTAACAACCATTCTACTTTAACTACATTTCTGGATCAAAAGAAAAAAAATTTAAATAATTCTATCGAATTAATTAACTTTCCTAATCCTAATGTCCTTTTCCTAAATAGTAAATAAAAAAAAAACAATTCACAAGTCTAATTAACCTGTCTGTAAACAAATGTAACAGTGAGACAAAAGACCTGTCTCTTTGTCGACTCTGAGTCAGATGCTCCTGCATCAGGCTCCCAGGGGAACAAAAAGTAATGGCTCTGTTCCATGAGATCTTCAACTAAATATCCATCATTATGTATTTGTGCTATGTCAAGCTAGGAACTGTCCTCAATGGGACGGTTCTTCCACTTGACCAAGTATTGTAGATACTCCTACCTGCATGTGTGCTTGGCTACCTATGTGTCGAGGATGCCCTCAATCTCAAGGGGTTGCGCCATAGGCATTTGTCTCATCCAAGATCCTTGGTCAACCTTGGTGTCCTGCTCTGGCCATGTTATCATGTCGTCTTGAGGACTGGCAGTATATGCAAACAGATCTACCACATTAAAAATGGGTGAAATGCCTATCCCTGGTGGCAATTGTAATTCGTAAGCATTGGCGGAAAACTTGTGAAGAATTTTGCAAGGGCCAATCTTCTTAAACTTCAGTTTGTTATATTCCCCTTTAGGAAAACATTCCTTGAGCAGGTGTTCAAGAACTTCATCCCCAACATTAAATTGAACCGCCTGCCTTTTCAAATCTGCTTGTTGTTTGTACTTTTGACTGCTGTCCTGCAATTTTGACTTCACCTGCTCATGTAAATCATTCATTTCTTAGGCGAAATCTTCCCCATCAGCACTTCTTTTTTCAAGCTGCCCCAAATCCCGCAGCTCATGCACTCTGCGAGGATGCATGCCATACAGAACCTGAAAAGGATTGTAGCCCGTCCTGCGATTTGGTGAATCATTATAAGAAAATTCCGCTTGAGCAAGTACACGATCCCACATTCGTGAATTTTCACCAATCAAACTTTGTAGCAAGTTTCCTAAGCTCCTTTTCACCACCTCCATTTTCCCATCGGTTTGTGGGTGAGAAGAGGAGATGAAATTCAACTGAGTGTTCAAAATTTTCCACAGGGTATGCCAAAAATGTCCTGTAAACCTCACATCCCTGTGAGAAATAATGGACCTCGGCAAGCCATGCAATCTGACAATCTCCGTGAAAAACAAGTGTGCTACATGAGTGGCATCAATGGTTTTTCAGCAGGGTATAAAATGTGCCATTTTTGAGAATCTATCCACTAACACCATCACTGAATCAAAACCCCGCTGTGTTCTAGGCAGACCCAAGACAAAGTCCAAACTGACTGAGTCCCATGGTCTACTCGGAATAGGCAGTGGCATATAAAGTCCTGTATTTTGACTGGAACCTTTCGCTAACTGACACATTTTACATCTGCTTACATACCTCCACACGTCCCGTCGTAACTTCGGCCAGTAATAAAAATGCTCAATCTGTGATAATGTCTTGTCTATGCCGAAATGCCCGGCTAGACCTCCACTGTGCTTTTCCTGAATAATGTTCTCCCTCATCAAACACCCGGGAATGCATAACTGTCCTCCCCTGAATAACAATCCTTCTTGCAAATTATATTCAAACCATGGACTATTTTTTCTCAGCAAAGGGTTTTGACAGGCTTCATAAGCCTCCCTAAAATCTGTATCTATTTGATACAAATCCTTCAAATGCTCAAAACCCAACACTTGTACTGTGCTTTCCTGTAAGAGAAAAGCTCTTCTACTCAACGCATCTGCCACCTTGTTGGCCTGTCTGCTAATATTTTTCAACACAATTGTAAAAATCTGCAGATACTCGACCCATTCTGCATGTTTAAGGTTCAACTTATGCTGCTGCATAATATAGTGTAATGCAAAATTATCAGAAAATAAAACAAATTCATTAGCTAATAGATGGTGCCTCCAGTGCTTCAATGCTTAGACGACCGCATAAAATTTCTTGTCATAGGATGAGTATTTATGACTACTTTCATTCAGCTTCTCACTTAAATAAGTGACCGGTCTGTCCTCTCGGCTAAGTACTTCCCTAATGGTTCTACTGCTGGGATCACAACGAACTTGAAAAAGTTTGTTGAAATTAGGCAACCTCAAAATCGGTCTCTCAGTGATCTTCTTCTTCAAAGTCTAAAAACTTCTCTCTGCTGCTTCTATCCAACAAAAAGGCTGATTTTCCTTTTTTATTATGTCCCACATGGGTGCGCAGATCCCACTAAAATATCTAATAAATTTCTTGTAGAAACTTGCTAATCCATGAAAGCTTCAAACCTCAAACAGATTCTTCGGGGATGGGCAGTTAACTATAGCTGCAACCTTTTCTGGGTCCATATTCATCTCATTTTTTGCAATCACAAAACCTAGATAAACTAATTCCTTCTAGAAAAAAGTACACTTCTTCAGGTTTATCAACAAATTATTCTGCTGCAATTTCCTCAATACACTTCGAACATGTCAAAAGTGTTCTTCCTTTGTCTTGCTGAAAATCAAAATATCATCCAAATAAAAAATTACAAACTTCCCAATGAAATCTTTCAGCACTTCATTCATTAGGCGGGGCATTACTAAAACTTAATGGCATCACTAGCCATTCATACAACCATTCATTTGTCTTGAAAGTTGTTTTCCATTCATCCCCTTCCGGAATTCAGAACTGGTGGTAACCACTCTTCAGATCGATCTTCAAAAAATATGTTGCTCCACTCAAGCAGTCCATCATGTCATCCATTCGTGGCAATGGAAACCTGTACCTGATAGTAATTTTGTTGATAGCTCTTGAATCTATACACATCCGCCACTCTCCACCCTTTTTAGGAGCTAAAATTGTAGGAATTGCACAAGGGCTCATACTTTCCCTGATCATCCCTTTGTCAAGTAATTCCTACACCTACTTCCTAATTTCTTCGTTGTCCTTAGGACTGATACGGTACATTGCCTTATTTGGCAGACTAGCTCCTGGTATAAAATCAATGCAATGACTGATGCTTCTCTTAGGAGGCAGCTCATCCAGTAACTCATCCACTATGATATCACCAAAGTCTTGCAACATGTCCTGGAATTCCTCTAGTAAATCTGTAATCTTTCTATGCAGTATCACCGTCCTTGGCCTCCTTACAACAACAAACTTAACTTCATTATCTTCGATCTACTTCAAGAATTCTTTTCCACCCACCAACAACGCTTTAACTCCACTGGTTTCCACTATGTCTTCCTCCTTGATGGGTACTAGCGTATGCTTAATCACATCCTTGAAAAACTTGTAATAGTTTGTCTTTCCATCGTGTACTACCTTCCTGTCATACTGCCAAGGTCTTAGTAACAGTATATGACACACGTTCATTGGCATGATATCGCAAATAATCTTGTCCTTATATCTGCCAATATGAAACTTTACTTTGCACTGTTCATCAACTAACAGATGATGTCCCTTTTGCAGCCACGACACTTTGTAGGGAGTGGGGTGCTTCAACCTTTTCAGCCCTAACTTCTCCACCATTTCAGTGGCTACCAAATTGTCTGTACTTCCACTGTCAATTATTAGTTTGCAGCACTTGCCCTGCGACTTGCAAACTGTCTAGAATAAGGCTTTTCTTTGATCTGGTTCAACAACTTATTTTGTTGGTTTCAACAACACCTTATTCAGCACCAAAGCTTCCCCTGTCTCATGTGAATTTTCTACCTCTTGGGGTGGTGACTTTGCTTCCTCCGTTTGGGCAACATATGTTCCTCTACCACCTGCTGGTTCACCCTCAGGACATTCATAAGACTTGTGCCCCCATTTATGGCACCTATAACATTGGACAGCTCCTATGCCTCTACCATTACCTCTTTCTCACTGGTATGGTCATCCCCCTCTAGTGTTATTGTCTTTTTATGCTATTCCTGAAGTTTTGGAACTGCTGCCTTCATCACTGGGATTTGTGCCTCTACCTTTGCCAAAAGCCTTTCCTTTTCCTCTTCCAGACCCTCCTCCTCTTCTGGCATTCTGCTTCCTGTTTATTTTCTCTTCAGCCTTTAAGGCACACTGATATGCCTCATCTATAGTTCTAGGTGAGAGAATACTGATTTCATCCAGTATTTCCCTCTGAAGCCATTTACAAACCTCGTTGTCTTTTCGAGGGTATCTTCCACATACCCAGCTCTTAAATTCAATCTGTAGAATTCTTTCATGTACTCTTTAACAGTTAACCCCCTTTGCCTCAGATTTTGTACCTTCCTGTATAGCATGGTCTAGTAATCTTTGGGCAAGAATTTATTCTTCAGTTTGGCCTCCATCCTGGCCCACTTCTTTATATGTTGTTTATTCAACCTCTTCCTTTCCGCATGAAAACTATCCCACCATAAGGACGCATGTCGCTTCAACTTGGTGGTAGCGAATTTTACTCTCTTATCTTCGCTAATTTCCTCAAAATCGAAGTACTTGTTTAGCTCACTGAGCTAATCCAGCAACACATCTGCTGATAAATTTCCATCATAAGTAGAAAGCTCATGCTTCGGCTTACTACTCGATAACAAAACTGACCTTTATAACCTGATCTCGGGTCCTTCTCCTTCTGAACCATCTATAGCTTCTGTAACCTCTTCATCACTGTCGTCTCCTCCTTCAGGATCTCTTCTCCTCCCAGCCTCTACTACTGCTAATCATGCATTTAAAATTTGGATTTCCTCCCTCAATCCTTCATCGGCTACTCTGCGAATATCTCTTCCTCTTCCTCGTCCTCGTCTACCAACTTCCATTTTTTTTATAATCATAGCCTACTGCTTTGATACCAATTTGATGGGGCCCAGCCCTCAAGCCCAAACTGTGCTTATAGTAACTAAAGGAAATCTCGCAATTATGTAATTTTATTTGACTGCCTTACGCTTGAAAAACATTACAAAAAGGATTTAAAGAAATTTGATTAAATGTTATATCATTACCAATGGATCAATGTGGCTTCTCGAACTTGGTGTTGGATATGCTCCATATGATTTAGTAGCTGTTGATTGCAATCAGTAATAAAATCCCGGTTGATTAGCCTATACTGTGGGTCTATGGTCTGATACCTATCTACGTTCCTAGAACTTAGCCCTTCCCGCATGCTTACAACCCTATACTCGTCAACTGGCATTCATTTTTATAGTTCTTGCTCTTTGGTGAGGTTTTTTGGCTCTGCTTGTCACTGTGAGGGTTTCATTATGGTTTTTACTCCACAAAATCGGTCTCCCGTCTGGCTTCCTTTGTCTTGGGACTGTGGTAGCTTATGGCTACTTCTCCAATGGTAATTGGTGTGCTTTCGACATTGTTGGTATTCGTTTGTGGCATTTGTTTGTCTCCGCTATTCATTTTCCAACTCACTTTGGTGTTATGCTTCGTCCTTATGCCATTACAATTAGTAACGGACCTTCACTTGTGCTCAAAAGTCATTTGTTTCCCCGTGGGTTTCTTTCAGCTCGTCACACCTCAACTCGGCATGAAAGGTAAGCTTTCCTTCTCTGATTTAGACTTCTCTGCGTCTTCTTTCCGGTTCTTACGCGTCGGCTCCTTGTGAACAGGTTCTAGGGCATTCTATCGATGCTTTCGCTTCTACTCGTTCCTTTACCCAGGTAAATATATTTTAACCCTTCTTGTCTGTAATGTTCTGAAACTCAAAAAAATTTTGTACCTGGTAAAATAAACGACACTAATGTTCTGTCTGTTTTTCTTGTAGGTGTCCAGGTTCCAACCTCCGGTTCAAATGTTTGTCAATCCCCAACTTGAAATGGGTAGGGTCGATTCCATTTTCTTATCCCTACCCTAACTTCTGGGTCTTGTAAAAAAAAACTATATTGGTTCTCAGCTTCCTGTTGTAGTTCGTGGAGATGTTGAAAAATCTCGAGTTCTTCTCTGTTTGTAATATCTGGGCTTGTGGGTTTTTTTTACCCAGCCACTCTCGTTTGCTTGTTGGTGGACTTGTTATAGGTTTCGCTACAGGTCTTTCTTGCTGTAGGTTTCAGGTCTCAAAACCCTAACCCTGTAATCCGTCCTTTTTGATTCGTATGTATATTTCAATCACTATTTTGTAGTCCCACAGGACTTTCTCAACAATAACTTTTTTTTTTAATCGTTAACAGTGAATGAAATGTTATATGAAATCTTCAGTCTATTTGGAAAAGTAACAATAGTTATTATACTTGGTACCAAAAGTATAACTAATGGTTTTCTTGATTTCTTGTGGAAGTCTTGCAATTCATATGAGTTTGTCCAAATTCTACAATTTCGGATTTCTGATTATTAATTATGCACTGCACTGTAAGACCTTCGTCCTACGTTCTTGTTTGCCTGCTACCAGCACCCGCGTTCAGTTCTCCTTTCTCATTCTTGTTTTAGTTTGTAAATTCAATGCACGAGATTGTATATAACAAATGTAATTAATCAATGGAACAATTCAGTAGTAAATGGTTACAATATTCTTCTAATACAACAGATGGTTCTTGAAATAACAATTCTATCACTGTATTGTTAAATCTTTACTTTCAATGATGGAAAAGAATCAAACCTTACAGCATTTTCTTATCTTCCTTATGTACTACTGTAGGTAATAGTTTTTCTTCCAGTTGAAACTAACAACCGTTCTACTTTAAATACATTTCTGGATCAAAAGAATTTTTTTTTAAATAAGTCTACTGAATTAATTAACTTTCCTAATCCTAATGTCCTTTTCCTAAATAGTAAATAAAAAAAACAATTCACAGGTCCAATTAACCTGTCTGTAAACAAATGTAATAGTGAGACAAAAGGCCTGTCTCTTTGTCTACTCCGAGTTAGATGCTCCTGCATCAAACCCATAATGATCCCTTTCAAGAAATAGTGGCATTCAACAATGAAAATCCATTTTTTATGCCTTTCACCATAAACTAATTAAAAAATGGAGAAATTTCATATAGGGAACTCTAGGGCCTCTTTTGATAAAGCATTGGCCTCATAGTTTAACTCGCTAAGCATGTGGTTAAAAGAGAGCCATTTAAATGAATTTAAAGCTTCTTGAATATCCTCAATAATTATCTACAAGAAAATGGTTTCAACTGCAACCTTGTTGTGGCCAATCCTTTATAGTTATTGATTCTCCAATCACTTATAATTTCTTGATATTTTTTAGAGAAGATATATATAAAAATGTTCACATAACTACAAATTCAGTTTTTTTATCTGACCCACACATAGGGGAATATTTAAGTTTCATGTGAAGTGGCACATTAAGAAACATAACCACTCAAGTACCATATATTGAAGGATGTGACTCCGAAGTACCATAGAAGAAAATCCAAGTTATGTCTTAGTCAAGTGGTAACATTACCGAAAACTGTATTTTCTTTGGCTTTAGATCAACGTTGAATTCATTGCATAATTTTAGTATTATATTAAATATGATACCCACCAAGATATTGTGAGAAAAAAATATGTTGAAATTTATGGCCCACCAAATGCTATAAATTAAGAGACATTAAAATTATTCAAAATTTATAGTGGATTAATATTATTTACAAGATATCAAACATTTCACCCACTTGAGTTTGATCAAGGAATATTTTGTGCCTAACTCTATAAAGACCTTATTCCAAACCAAGGTTATGTATTGACAAAAAATAAAAGTGTATGAGATGTTTTCCTCAAAATCTTGGTGTAAAGTGCATCTACTTGGGCGAACCTAGCCCCTCTTCAACCCATTGTGCAAAGTTATAATTTTATTTTTTAAATCAAACAAAAGCCTAAGTTTATTTCTTAGGGGATTATGTAGTTTCCATAGTGAACTCTAAACCATTTTTTGACACCTATGAATAAGGATTAAATAAAGGATAAATTTTGTAGTCAAATCTTCATTTCTTGGATTCTTAGACATTGAGAGGTAATCCTAAATATATTATTTTAAATTTATGAAAGTTTAAACAAGAATTTATAAATATGATTCTCATTCCTCTACCTTCAGTCCTAGAAGACCTAGAGTTGTGGAGGATTTCCAATTTGCTCATCCCCACTATTGTAGATGTTGACCTTGATCTCTACTGGGAAAAAAAATATTACCTGATACAAGTGAGAAATAACAGGATGCAACAAATGGTACTCATCCCCCACCTTGAGCCAAATATCCAATCCTAACTTAACCTTTAAGCCACTTACAATGTGTCATACACCCAATCAACAATTAGGGTAAGGTATATTAGTGAGAAATTTCCAAATATTTGAACCTTTTCAAAAATTTTGAGGCCACCTAAACCGCTCCTTTAATGATAAAGAGGGGAGATATTGTGATTCTAGTACTTTTCCCCAAAGTAAGGAAATGTGAACTAGATGTCGCATACTTTGATCTTACAAGGCTTTACTAAAATGGAATATGCTATTAACCCCTAAACCTATTAAATTATTTGGAACCATGAATTTATCTTTTTTTACCAATATGATTCCTCCTAATTTTTCCTTCTCCGAACCATAGAAAATCAAAGTTGTTAATTAAATTTTTTAGGGTATACCTTTTGGAACATATGCAATAAAACATCAAAAGACAAGGATATTTTCTAGAACTAACTTGAGTAATGTGTTGGTGTGCGTGTGTATATATACATACATACATATATATATATATATATATATATATATATATATATATATATATATATATATATATATATATATATATATATATATATATATATATATATATATATATATATATATATATTCAACACTTAATTATAGAACTGAGATCATAATACTTAGGGATGCTATCAAAATATACATGGAATCAAAGTTTAATCTATTCTAATGTAACCTAATCTAATGTCAGCAATGACTAAGGAAAATAAATAAGTAAATGACATATTCATAAATTAATGAATGAAAATAAACACCGATAGAAACTAAAAATCTCTTGGCTAGTTCTTGATTCAGATCCACTAGCATGCCCCCAGAATACAATCTTTCATTTCTCATAAGAAAGCATTCATGAATTCAATAGTGGTTCGGATCTGATGAGACAAACGATTCTAGTTCTAGTGGTTATCTTCATAAAATCAAAGTTTAAAGTTAAAGAAAGAAATTAAATTACAAAGTAACCTAAATGCATAAAACTAATCAAGGTAATGAGGAAAATCCTTAAACTAGTCTAAAGTAAACTAAGGTAAAGTCATGAAAATCAATCTAACTAAACTAATAAGATAAAAAGAAAAGGAATCACCTAACATTGGGGGGTCCTTCTCAACTTGAGTGATGCTTCCTAAAGCCAATCAAATTAAACTAAAATTAAAATAAGATAGTACACCAAAGTTGAAGAAAAATAAATTTCCATTCATGAAAAAATCAACATTATTACAAAGAGCAGTAGCACCTAGCCTGCTTCCATAATCAATATCTCACGAAATAACTATCCCCAAGCCCTATTACATGAATGATTAATCAAAATATCTCATCTTTGTTCTAAGTCTTCTTATTTGTACAAAGAGGAGTATTAAGTGGTTAAAAACCTATCAATTAATCTTATATTCTTTCCTAACTATGATCTACATAAAAATTAGCAAAATGATGATTTTCAAGGTAATACTGATTGATTTGGTTCCCCAAAATAAAAACAATATACAACAAGATCACCCCTATTCTTTTAAAATATTTAATATGTTTTCCCTTTTCTATTTGGATGAGTTATTTTGCATTTTCCTCAAATATGGGATTGTTTAGAAATATGGGAAGATTGTGTACTTTCTACAGAGTGGTGTCAAAGAACCGAACATATCTGTCTAACCATAATGAACTTTCGGAAATTATTTAATAATTAACCTAATTTCTATACTAGGAACAAAACCCATGTCTTGGAAATTAATATTTTCTTTCATTGTCTTAGTAATAGTTCCCAAAGCTTATTATTTAGAAACTATCACTTGTAATGTTGTATTTTAGTTGGAGCTTCACATGTGCAACATGTGTGTAGTCTAAAAGGTGTATAGTTATTTTAAGACCTATAGCTTCAAAACACATGGAAAAAATTCTTCTAGAAGGGCACAAATATACCAACCATGATGGGGTATTGAAATTTCACTACCAGTACCTAAATAGACCTAAATAATCCATCATTAGTAAAATAAACTTAAATATGAATTAATCTATTAGAGAGATAGGAATTAATGAAACTACCAAATTTTACCTCAAAATGCATGTCAAAAAAATTCCGTCCTCAAAGGGTTAAAAACACACAATAAGAGGGCAATATGTTTTTTTTTTCTAAGTAATCGTAATCTATTAACAGAAAAAATTATGTACAGTAGGCCATATCTAGATCCTTGCCCTGTGTAGTGGCATTTTGATCAAAAAACCCATGTTTGACACTGCCCTTCAAGAGGGAAACCAGTGTAGCGTGTTTTTCAAAAATAGTCCCACGCAGGGGAGACATGAAGTTCTAAGTATTGATATCATAGCTAACAGAGACTAAAACATGAACAATATAACAAACAGTAACATGCCCTGAAGAAGGGGCAGAGACAGAGTTCAAAAAACACATTGAGACAGAGTTCAAAAAACACATTAAGAGGGAGGTGCTACTCATCAGGAGATTCTTCTTCAACCCTGCACCAAAGATCATTCGATTCCCCATCCTCCTTGTACAGGTCCTCAACCAAATGAATCACCTTCCCGATTGTAGGAGGAATCTTCACCACGCTCGCTTGTTCCTTGGCAGTCTGCGCCTCGCTCGTATTCATCCTTTTTCTATCCTGCCCAGCAACCCTGACAGCGCTGAGAAGGTTATCAGTAGTAGTGATCAGAATCCCAGGTGAAAGAGGAGGGTCCAGTTCAGCCTGAGCTTGACCATTGTCATCAGTTCTTGCGTTCGGCGACCTGTAGGGCTGACCAGCCTCACCTAGGCTGGCATTGAACTGAGTGGCCTTGCCCTTCTCATTCTTCAAGTCCATGCTGTCATTAACCTTCATACCTGCACTTTGCCCCGGAATATGAACATCTTCAGTGCTGCCGTCATCCCTGCCCGAGCCAGGAGCCACGGCCTGAGGAGATTCCATAAAGACAATAGTGATGGAAGCCGTCACTGTGGGATGATTTAGAGAAATTTTAAAAGTAAATTGAATAGTATGCGAATGGGCAGGAAGAATCGGGGATAAGGGGGCATGAAAGCTACGCCCAGAATGGTGGAGGCGACCCCTGTGAGCAATGGAATGGCTTATGATATTCGCAGAAGACTCAGAGGAGGTACTGGAGGAGGTGGGGGTGTGTTGAATGCGGTGTCTAGTGGAGCCCCTTCTGCTACACATTCTATGCCTGAGACACGGCATCTCCTCAGACAGAACAGTAGTGTGGGGAGGCAAAGTCAGGACCGGAGACAGGGGCATTTGAGTTGGCAAGGTGACCTTGGCGAACATGCAAGAGCCTGCAAGAGAGAGGTGGAAGTTGTCGCTTAGCTCCAAGCAACAATGGAGACTAGTTCTCTTCCCTGTAACAGTGCACGCAGAGGAAAGCTCAACATCCGGATTACAGCACCTCTGAACAGGCGGGGGCGAACTGCTGAAGCCATACCCTTGCGCCATTCTATCATTCCAATCAGCCATGAAACAATAAGTTCCTGACATTACACCTTCATAAATTTGAGCAAGAGTCATGGCCTGGTTGTAGCGTGCGAAGAGGTCTCGAGGATCGGAGGCGAGATTGAAATGAGCGCTATGGTTTAAATGCATTAAAATCTAAACGATCATATTGATGAGCCGAATGACAGTTTTGGGCCAAGTTGGCTCATGGCTTGCCAACCTGCCATCTACCCATCCCATCACCTAATTTCCTATATCATCACCCGCATCCGCGACTTCTTCTTTACTTTGGACCAGCAGTTGGCATTCCTTTCTTTGATCATCATTGTGAATTATTTTGATATTTCCTGTGAGAAGGTTGTGCTCACTGTCTACTCCCACGTTGGCCAGTAGATCAGCAACTTTGTTTCCTTCCCTTCTAATGTGCTTGAAGATGAGAGCTATATTGTTGATGAGCCAATCCTCTATTTTCTCCAGCCTAGTCTCAAGTCTCTAGCTATTGGCAAATTTATGCGCATGAGCCCCATTGAGGAGTTGAGTGGTAAGGTTGATTAGAATTTGAGAATCCCCTTCAACCTCTAGAGGCTGCAACCGAAGATGTTGCGAGAGAAGAAGACCCTGCCAAAGGCCTTCCAGCTCTGCCGAATTGTTCGTGTCCCATCCAAGGTTCCCCATGTATGTAGCTATAAGCTTGCCTTTGTGATCTCTGATTATGCCCCCATAGCTGGCTTTGCCTGGATTTCCTTTGGAAGCGCCGTCAAGGTTTAGTTTGAAGGTGTTCCTTGGTGGAGGGATCCAAGATGTCTTGGTATGATCTGTTATGGGGATTTTCTTCACAGGCTCTCGAAGGTGAAGCTGAACTCCCCAGTTATCCCAGATCATTTTTTCTTTTGCTAGAGTTGGATAGTCCTCCGTGTCCCAAGAATGCAGAGCTAGGGTCTTAGATAGATTAAGACAGAAGTTACTCCATATGATGTCAAGTGGCGTTTTTTGATCCCTGAAGATGCATTTGTTTCTTTCCTTCCAAATTGTCCACAAGAGGAGACCTGGGATTATTCTCCAGAGTTGGTTTAGGATTTCGCTTTTATAGGGATTCTTATGCTAGTTCCTGATGGAGTTGACAATGTCTTCGGAGGGAAGATAGTTTCGTTGACATCGAAAGCTTACTTTTTCCCATAATTGGTTGGCTAGATAGAAATAGTTTAGAAGGTGCTGTTGCGTTTCCTCATGAGTGCCGCAGTTTGGGAATATTGAGGGGCCATGAAAGCTTCATTTTCTTAAGTTGTCCCAAGTTAGAATTCTTTGATGCCCAAAGAGCCAGAGAAAAAGTGAGACTTTGGGCCAAACCTCCGAGCTCCAAATTTTGTTCCACAGGGGATCTTTGGGCCCAGGATCGTAACTGAGCAATTTGAAGGCTTCCTGGGTGGATAAGGAACCTTTTTGCGTATATCCCCATATGATAATATCCCTGCCAAGAGAAGTTCTAACACACCTAATTTTGAGTTCAGTGTTTAATGCTTCTTTGCTCTGTTCATCAATGTTCCCCATGATCTCTTCAACCTGCTTCCACTGTCTATAGCTCTGCCTTGTATTTTCTGCCCAATGTTGCTGCACTGTATCCATTTGCTGTCTGTTCCAGTCCTGTCCCGGAGGCGGCCTGTAGGTGTTAGTTAATTTGGGAAATTGGTTCCAGGAATCTGCCCAGAATCTTGCAGAGCCACCATTCCTTAATTCCCAAAATTGTGTTGTTGTATGAGAAGGTAATGTTGTTTGGCTGCATTCCATATGAGAGAGCCTTTCTCCGTTGGAGTGAATCTGATTAATTCTTCCTGAGGTCTGTGGTTTTCATACTTGGCTATCCAGATGATTGCCCATGGTTTATTAGGGGCAGTGAGCCAGCTCCACCAAATTTTTGCTCCCATTATTGCATTGCTATGGGCTGGATCACGCAGTCCTATTCCTCCTTGTTCCTTTGGCTTGCATACCACTGACCATTTGACCAGAGCCCATTTTCGATGTGTTCCTTTGGAACCCCACAGGAAGTCCCTCTGTAGGGCCTTTATTCTTTTTAGAACCCATTTGGGCATAGCTAAGAGGGAGAAAAGGTACAGAGTCATGGCCTGTAACACTGCTTTAATGAGAACTACTCTACTAGAAATATTCAAAGATCTGTGAGTCCAAGAGGAAATGCGAGCTTCGATTTTTTCCAGGAGCTCACTCCATGAGGCATGCTTTAAGGCAGAGGCAATTAAGGGGGCGCCTAAGTATTTTGAGGGGAGGGAGGCAATGGAGAAACCAAGGATGCGGGCAATGGCTCTTTGAGTGAAGGGAGGGGTGTGAAAGAAGAAGAGCTGGGTGTTGGGGTTCCCATGTTTTGGCAGATTTGGCAATACCAAAAGATGAGACAACATCAAACCACTTTGGGGCCCTAGGATCTAGCCCTCCTGGACCCGGAGAGGGATCTCTCCAAATAGAGAAAAGAATGATAAATCTTTGAAAGCTCAGATTGAAATGTTAGGCTAGTTATGAAGCACAAAAGGAGGTTTTAAAATGATTTGGTTGGTTGGTTGCTGGGTTGGTCAGGAGATCATAGACTGAGAAAGTAATGGGAGGAAAGGAAACAAAGCAACTGGATGTTTCAGCAAAGAGGATAGGCCAAGACAGTCCCATCCATTGGGCTATGGAGTCATGAAAGGAAATTACATGCAACAACTAGCCAAGGCTTTCAAAGGGCAAGTCATCTACACTAAAGGATCTTTTAGGCAGATGATGGAATGGAACATTAAGGAGGGAAAGTGGAAGAAGGAAAGACAACCAAATTTCTGTCTATAGATCAGGTCAGAGGTCATTTAACTCCAGACCTGCTTGGACATACTATAAGGCAGCTCTCAAAGAGACAAAGGGGTTGCTTATAGATCAGACCAGAGGTCATTTAACTCCAGGTTTGCTTTAGCAACTCCAAGGGGAAAACAGAGATAAGATTAACGAAGGGATCTTAGAAAGGCCGGCTGGTCGCGCAAGGATCCTAGTGGACAGGGCTAACACTCATCCCCAGTGTTCCCAAACCTTCCAGCTTAAACCCAGCAAGAACATCTAAGCACTGATTCAACCAATTCATACATCAAGGAGTAGGCAATAACATCCACTACACTGGTTAAATTGACTAAAATCACTTCTCAGATAACACATTTAGCAGAAAACATTGAAGGCAAGGAGATCAGACAGCATAGGGCACCTAACAAGGGTGAATCCTATACCATTATTCTGATGCAAGCCCAGAAGAACAATGAAACAATATGGAAATTCATTAAACGAAGTAAGAAGAACATCACCAATAGTAATAGACCAGGATCCTGTGAAATGTGCTTTGATTAATTGATGCAAAACTAGTCATGTACAATAAGCTCAATGGCTAATATAGTCCAGGCTTCTCCTCCCAGCCTATTACATACAACTACTCTGCTACTCCCTCCCAAGACTGTTCTAATAGTCTGAATGAATCCCTCTAACTGCAAATCCTCAGCGAGGCAACAACAACAACAATAACAAAAACCACCACCACAACCCTTTCAATATGTTCTTGGGGATTTCTTATAGGAGAAGCAGAAGAAACAGTAGTAGATAAACAAATAAACGATTCTCATTAAGACAGTATGGCGGAAGTGTTCACGCCCATACCACTTAATGGCTTTCTGCGGCATTGCTTGTACTCTGTAATCTGTCTGGGGAGTCTCTGTCAGGCCGAGATCGACCTCGGATATTTCTTTGGGGTCCTTTTCGGTGCTTGGAGCTCTGCGCTAGCCTTCTAAATAAATGAACTGGATGAAAAATCTACACGGCTTCTCCATTCCTCCATTACTGCAGCTCAGACAGTCTTTAATGAAGCTCTTGTCTGCGTATTTAATTGCTTATGGGCTCGAGGAGGTATGGAGAACTCTATAGGAAGGTGTAATTCTGGAGTAAACACACTCTGCTGTTAGGTAGCGCAGTAATGACTTGCTGGTGCACTCATCAGTCTTCAAACTGAACCTTAATCCTTTGAAAGTGGGGCTAAACATTGATTATGTCAATAACAGGTGTCAACCCCTTAGGATCCTTTCTGTTGATCTGTTGGCGATGCTGAAATGGCCTCTCTATGCTAATCCGCACAGTGGAAAGAAACTGTAAAACCAGGCGGTGGTGGTGGAAAAATGCTTTCGGAGGATGGAGGAGAGGTGGCGGAGTAGCGGAGGAAACGGTGGAAACAGTGAAAAAGGCGGAGGAGAGAATCATAGTGTAAAGGCCAAAGGTTAGACTCTTGGGAAAATTACAAAGAAAAAGGGCACAAAACAATGGAGCGGAGCATTGGATGTGGGACCCAGCAGAGGCGGAGGGCGATTAGATCTGAAACCGTCGGATCATCCAACCTAACATATGGTCAGGATGAAAATGGGCTATCTCAATCGGAGATCGGAGGGGGGAGCAATCGCAATGCACATCAAAAATGTTCCGATTGCGATTGGGATCGGAGACGCGATTGAGAGATGATCGTCGATCTGGGGGAGGAATGAACGGCAGGGATGTAATCAGAGGGGCAGCACGATCGGGAGGATCGGGAGAGGACTTGCGATCAGGAGTTGCGATGACCGTCGGATTTGCGGGAAGAATGGACGATCGGGATTGAATCGGAGCATCACAATCGGAGATAGGGAGATGGGACTTGCGATTACGATCGGAGGGGCGGGTGCGATTAACGCTGAGCCGTTAGATTGGCTGGGAGATGGATGACTGCGATTAAATCGGGAGGTGACACGATCGGGGATCAGAAGGCAAGACTTGCGATTGCGATCGGGAGGGGGAATGCGATTTAGCACTGGCCGTCAGATCGCGGGAAGGATGAACGGTCGGGATGTAATCGGGGATCGCAATTGGAGGTCGGAGAGGAAGGCTTACGATCAATCGCATCGCAATCACTTGCGATGGACCGATCGGAGGGTGCACACAACACATTGTGATTGCGATTGGGCGGGGGGCTGCGATTGGCGCTCCGCCGTTAGATCTCCACGGAAGATCAACGGTGCGGAATGCACCGCGAGACTTAACGTTATAAACAAATCGCATCGGGGTTTTTTTACATTACAAAGGAAATTCACCCCCCCGACGTTCCCGATTGCGATTAGCGCTTGGGACTTAAGCGATTGGTCCCAGCGCACGGGCATGTGGGGAAGTGGTTTGAAAGGGGCTTGCGGAAAGGGGCTAAGACCTATAATAAGGTTGGGAAGTGGGTTTTTAGCCCATTTAAATGGAATTTAAAGACGAAGGAGGGGAACAATAGAGGAGTAAGGGAGGAAAAGGGCCAACAAAGATTGGGGAAAGAATTTGAAGGGGATTTTGGGGGAAATAAGAGGGTAAAAAAAAAGGAAATAGAAGGGGAAGAAAAGGGGGATAAAATGGAGGCTAATTGGGGGTGAAATAAGAAGGAAAAGGGGGCCTTTGGGCATTTCTTCATAGCAGAGAGGCTTTATAAGGGGAATCAGCAGAGGGGAGACTATCAAAGGGCAAAGGCACAAGGAGGCTTCAAGGAGACTGTGTTTTCAGAAGAAATGCATTCCTTGAAGGCTCAAAAACAATTTAGCCCCCTATTTGTTTGTCAAAAATTTCATAGGGGGGCTAACACTAGGATTTAGCAGAATTAATGCATGCACCCAAGGCTTCCGAAAAGTCATTCAACAGGGTTTTAAGATGGGAGGCTTCGTGTATAGAAGGGTAACCAAACACCATATTTTCATCCACAAATTGCTGATGAGTTTGGGCCAGGGAGTTGTGAACGGAAAGGCCTCTAATCTACTGGGAACGAAGGGCATTTTTGAGATGTCGCCCTAGGCCTTCCGCCATTAAGACGAAGAGGAAAGGGGACATAGGGTCCCCTTGTCGGATTCCTATAGAGGGGGTAAAGGGACGCGAGGGAATGCCATTGATGAGGATAGAGAAAAAAGAGGAGGAGATAAGGTTATGAACCCAACGAATCCAAGTGGGGGAAAAACCAAAAGCAAATAATACTCTCTGAATGTACGTCCAACTTAATCATAAGAGGGCAGTATGTTGCTACAAAGGCAAGGAATTAATGGGATAAAGGTCAAATAAATGGTTGAAAAACATGAAAAAATAGGAGCCTGGGATATCCCCCACTCTGAAACATTTGTATTTCCTCATTAAAGATAAATCTACCCTTCAAAAACTCTACAACATTTGTGAAACTATTCAAATTTCCCCTACTATGTTTTCCCATTTCAATATATGCTTCATTGGAATATCTCTTATCTGAAAATCATCTACATCATCTCCTCCTCAAGAAAAATATCTTGTGTTGACAAGGGTTGATATTAGTGGCCACCTACCTATTTCACTTGGACCTTCAACATTGTTTTCTATCAATTTCCTATTTTTCAACGCAATTTCCTATTTCGGTATATTTCTATTTTTGGCATTTTTTTGGTTCGAAAATTCCATAGTTTTTTTAATTTTTTTTTCCTAGGATAGAGATTTCTAACAGACTATTGTGTGTGCCAAATGGAGATTGTATGCAAAATTTACAACCCTGGGAAGTTGAAATTCTAACACTAGTATAAAATGACTAATTAGTTACTAAAAGAATGATCAAAATTTGCATATAAACGACCACTTTTCAGTCGATGACCAATAGTAGCTAATTTAGAGTATCTTATAACACGACCAAATTTTAGTTATTTTTAGCTTAGTCATTAATTTGTTGTCTCAATTTTATTGTGTAGTAGTTTATTTAGTCATTATTTTGGTCATTAATTTACTCATTAATTGCCACAATTAATGACAAAATGTAAAACAAAATATATTACTATATGATCACCTAATAAAACCAATTAATGCACAAAGAAATATGACCAAAATGTTGGTTGTGTTATAAGATATTGTACTTTAGCTACTAGTAGTCATATATATGCAAATTTTAGTTATCATTTGAAACCGATTAATGACCAAAGAAATATAACTAAATTCCAGTCATGTTATAAGATACTGAAAATTAGCTACTAATAGTCATATATATGAAAATTTTAGTTGTCATTTAGAATAAAAAATTTATCATTTCTAGTAGTCACCTATCATTTTTTGGTAGTTTCATATTCATTATATAAATGTTTGATTTAGTAGTTTATATTCATTTCATTTAATTTCATTAATAATCGTTATATACAATTAATTTAGTCGTATATTAATTTTATTTATGTTCATTATTATTCAATATAAACTAATATTTTATTATTTTTATATTGTTTTTATGTGTTCATTATTAATCAACATAAATTCATTAGTATGATTTTGTGACTAAATTAAAAAAAATTGTCATACAATGTGCATGTTTATCTAATATGAAAACAAAAACTTACATATGTTAATCACAATACTAAATAATATCAAGTGAAACTATAAATAATTTCAACCACATAAATTTTATTATTTAAAATTTAAATTATTACAATATCAGTTTCCAACTTAATTTTGGTTGGACTACAATTTACATATGAAATATTGTTTCATCACTTCAAAAAATTATCATTTTGTTGCCAAGGGAATGCAGGTGAATTCACCAACTCTAAATACTTGACCATCAGTATTTATATGTGTGTCTCATGCAAGATATTAGCTCTAAGAGCTAGACCAGTTATCTTCTCTCTCTCTCTCTCTCTCTCTTTCTCATTTGTGACTCAAGTGTTATTGTTCTCCTCTTTCTTCAATTCTTGCTTCTTACCATCAACACAGAGTTCTTCTGAAAATGAAATAAGATATAATGCAAAGTATAATACATTAAAGACGATGAAAACTGAAATAGAAACTAAAGTAGACTATAAATAATTTATGCGACATATACCTCAACATCAATAATGGCAATGTCATTTTTCCCCAGAAAAGAAAGAAACTCGAATAAGTTTTCTTTAGTTAGGTGATACTGGCCAATATGTGCCAAGATGACTTGTATAAACAAAAAAAAAAAAAAAAATTCACTATATGAAAGAACACCTTATGACTTAGTAATCAACCTTCAGGAAAATCTTAGGAACTGTCATGCTAACTATGTTACATTCCAAAAGTCTCAAGTTGTAAATAGCTTATGAAAAAAAAAAAAAAAAAGGAAACATATAATAAATAATGTATGAAAATTGGCTAGAAAATTGTATCATAGAAGAAAAAATTCTCCTATGGCTACCCATACATGTGGGTGGGTAACCTACCCCAATATTCCATGATGCTTAGGTTCCACAGGAAGTAAACCTCCTACTAACATAATGATTGGCTGGTTGCATCTTGGCCTCCAAACAACTACCATGATTTCTCTTACACATCATAATATTCACATATTTGGAAAACAATAGAAGAGCCAAGGATATTAAATTTTTTGATAATGATGACACATTCAAAGCATTGTGAGGTTAATAAATTAGTTATTATGTAAATCTAATAAATATGGTAATCTGAAAAGTTTCACTACGATTTTCTTATCACAAATATGAAAATGTGAAACAAATATCTCTATAATTATTAGATGAATACCTTTGTAACCCTTTATTTCGCCATTTTAGCCATTATTAGAAAGCTTAGAGGAAACATAAAGGGTTCTATTTCATATTAGGACATATGCAACAATCCTACAACAAACAATTTAATTTCCTCCGAATAACATTTATACAAAGGAGTTTTCAATTAAGAAGATCCACTCATATTATCACTAGTAACTACAGTAAAAGACAAATAAGGGCACCCGGAACAAAGGACTTACTATCCTTCAATTTATTAAAATGAGATAAAATATTGAAGGGATCCGCTCATACTTTGAGCTCATGACGATTCCATAAGACACCTCTAACTACAATGGAACATTCCAAAATTAGTGCAAGTGTTGAGATTCAACAATATGATGAGCTTAGTGAAAAGAGCCGCCTTCACTAAGTGGGCCCGCGAGCTATTTTTGGCGCAAGTCTATTTTTAGACATGGTGATCATATTTCAAAAGTTGCGGGATGCTATTTGTGGATGGTTGGTCAAGTTGGAAAAATAGATGAAATTCTATTTTTATAATATTGGGCGAAGTCTATTTATATATCGTCGATCTAAAAATAGAAGTGTCGATTATTATTAGCTCTTAATAATAATCTGACAATAAACATCAACTTATTCTCTTGGAGCACTTAAGTCATCGGCTGCATTTGGAAAATCAGTGGGCTGAAGGAATTACGCAATTCCTAGGGTTTACTGGTGGTTCATGCATGGAGGACTCAGTTAGAACTGAAGTGGAAAAGTTATGACAGAGTTGGAAGAGTATTTCATGGAGTTGTATTCAGTTTAACTCAGTTAGACTCAGTTGATCTAGTTGTATCTAGTCTAACTGAATGATACACTAGTGAGAGTGGAGTGAATTAATTAGTTAATTAATTCACAAATAATAACATATTAATCAACTGAACAATACAACAGTTAACTAAAGTGCATGATAGTTCCAGTGGAGACCCAGTGGAGAGATAGGTCAAAGGACAAGATGGACTATCTGTTGTGACTATAGTGATGCATTGATTGCACCACACACACATTGGAGTTTCCAATGAGGATTTCACAATCAAGGCAAGGGTAATTCGAATTCATTCAGAGCTATTCTTCAACAGGGATTGTGTAGTGGAGGCAAGCTAGCAGGAGGGCAAAGATCGGTGCATGGATTTGCATATTTCTTCTATGTTAGTGTGTGACGATTGTTTTTACTGAGAGCTTGATGTACTAAGATTTGTATGAGATTTTTACATGACCTCCATGATACATAATATATGATAGTTCGGGTTTTGAGCTTCAGGCTTTCCTGCTAAACAACTGTGTTATGTGAGATTGCTTTTATTTATGTTTCACATATGTTTGTAATTAATTTTCCACAAAATATTAGCAATGGAATGATTCTATATTTTGCAAGAAGTTAAATATTTTGAGATGAGGGGAATATAGATGTATGCATGCTTAGTGTATACTAATTTCTACATGGTATCAGAGGAGTGTTAATTCTTGAAGATTGCAATTGTGAAGAATTTCCGAGTTTGTGCTGGTGGACAATTCGAATTTACTATAGAAAATTCTTGGTGCAGAAGTTGAGTATACATTGAAATGTATTTCAATGGGTTGCGATTGGAGTATGCCCTTGATGGGAGCTCAAATTACATAGCCTAGAAGGATCGGATAGAGGCGGTGCTAGAGGATAATGGACTGAAGGATTTCATCGATAGTGATGTTCCTAAGCTGGGATCTAGCGATGCTGCATTACTTGACGCATGGCAAAAGAAGATAACAAAGACAAGAAGAATTCTGTTGGAAGGTGTGAAGGACCATATTGTGTCCAGCCTTCATGGGAAAGCTACTCCATTTTTAATGTGGAAGGCTTTGAAAGATTTATTCCAAAGAAGAAGTGACCAGAGGAAGTTGGCGCTTAAAGACAAGCTTAGAAAAATAAAAATGGAGAAGGGAGATAGTATTCCAAAATATCTAACGAAGTTTGTCCACTATAGGGATGAACTGGGAAGTGTGGGGATTATTTTTGATGATGAAGACTTGGTGAGCTTGGCTCTCTTTTGGCTTTCGAAGAGTTGGCATAGATATGAAGACCCTGTCAATGGACAGGAGAAACTGTCGGGATGGGAGCGACTTTAGTCGGATCTTGTGCAGGAGGAGATAAGGTGGGGTACTAGGGATGGCTCTTAATTGAAGAATGAAGATGAATAGAATTTCAATTTGGATGCCAAAGTAAGGAAAGGGAAGGGGAAAAAATTTCCTTCAAAATATTATGCTAAAGGAAAGAAGTAGGATTTGTCAAAGGTGAAGTGTTTTCACTGTCAGGAACATGGGCATTTCGCCACTAACTGCCCACAGAAGAATAATAACTAGAAGGTTGTTGGAGCTGCAGCTAGAGAGGCCTTAGCCTCGCAATTTGAACTTGATTTCTCTTTGATCGCATGCTTGGTTTCAAGCTATATGGGATTGGTGTGGTATCTTTATAGTGGTGTGTCTTTCCATATGACGAGAGACAAGGACTTGTTTAATAACTTAGAGGAGAAGGACCTCCAGATGCATATAGAGATGGGCGACGATGGTCGACACAGTGCGATTGAAATTGGGGCCATTACCTTTGAGAAGGAATCTGGTAATCCATTCTTGTTGAAGGATGTTATGCATGTTCCAGGTCTTAAGAAGAACTTGGTCTCAGTCGTAATGTTGGAAGACAAAGGTTATGATGTTGTTTTCAGTGAGGGAAAATCCTTCCTTCGACATAAAACAACGGGTCAAACCAAGAATATAGGGGTTAAAATTAAGAATCTCTACAAGCTGGAGGTAGACGGTTGTGCTGCAATGGTGGGAAAATTAGAAGAAGTGGTGAGCCAAGATGAGGGTGAATTATGGCACAGGAGATTGGGCCATCTTCACCATGGCACCTTGAAGATTTTGCAACATATTTCTACTAGACTTCCCAAGGGTACTCTTGCGCAGTGAGATCAATGCAAGGGATGTACTATGGGTAAGTTTGTGAAGACCATCTTTCACGAGAAGGAGAACCATGCTTTGGTGATCCTAGAGAGAATTCACACAGACGTGTGTGGACCTTTCTCGGTTGCTTCAAAAGCAAAACATAGGTATTATGTTATATTTTTTGATGAATATTCTCGTAGATGCTGGATCTTCTTCATGCAAAAGAAGAGAGGAACATTCTCAAATTTCTGTGAGTTTAAAGAATTGGTGGAGGAGTCCGAGAAGAAAGTGAAAGCTCTACGGAGCGATAACGGTGGTGAATACATCTCGGGTGAATTCAAAGACTTATGTAGCAAAGAAGGAATTTGAAGAGAACTCATATAACCTCATAACCCACAGCAAAATGGGGTCGTGGAGAGGAAGAAAAGAACGCTCGTGGGTGATGCACGAGCAATGTTGCATGACTAGGGCCTACCGATGCACTTGTGGGTGGAAGCATGTAACACTGCATTTTATGTGAAAAACCTTTGTCCTCATAGAGTACTTAGCATGAGTACACCTGAAGAAGCTTTTACTGGTAAGAAGCTTGATATTTCTCATTTGAATATTTTTGGCTCATATGTTTGCATTCATGTGACAAAGGACGCCGGGAAGAAGCTAGAGCCAATTGCAGAAGTTGGGATATTTGTGGGGTACACAGAAACACCCCATAATTATCGTGTGTATTTTCCAGACAGTCAGATGACTATGGTGCGACGGGATATAAAATTCAATGAGGTGAAAGCCATGAAGTTGTCATTTGAGAGGGAGCTACAGTTGCATGCAGAGGAGGAACTTATTTTTCCCAAAGATGAGCCTCTAGATGTGGATCAACCACAGGAGGAGATTCATGGAGTGGAGGAGTCCACTCATGTAGAACCAAACATCAAACAAGGCAGAAAGCATACCACAGAAGCTGAGAGACTGAATCTTGATGTGGCATAGAATGTAGGAGTCCCTACAACACAACGCAGACAAAGATAATCACCTGACCGATTTACTGGATACATGGCTCTTATGAGCAAGTGTATCATGACAGAGCCATC
The DNA here is from genome assembly GCA_034641835.2 of Pinus albicaulis. Taxonomy (NCBI): domain Eukaryota; kingdom Viridiplantae; phylum Streptophyta; class Pinopsida; order Pinales; family Pinaceae; genus Pinus; species Pinus albicaulis. The sequence goes on from CM076575.1 coordinate 1,994,783,413, forward strand.
CTATTTTGAAGAAGCAATGCAGGAGCCCACATGGGTAGATACCATGGTGGAGGAGTATGACTCCATTGTCATAAATAGTGCTTGGGAGATTGTTCCAAGGCTAGTGGGAAAATGAGTTGTACGATCAAGATGGATCTACAAGGTAAACCAAGTTGCTGATGGGAGCGTCGAGAATTATAAGGCAATATTTTTTTCCTGGGGCTTCTCACAGATCGAGGGAATTGATTATGAAGAAACCTTTGCACTTGTCACACGGTACTCTTCTATACGGACCATCCTTGCTCTCTCAGCGCAACTAGGTTGGCACATTCATTAGATGGATGTGAAGACTATGTTCCATAATGGGATCATTGAGGAAGAGGTGTACATTGATCAGCCTGAAGGATTTGAGATCTTTAGTAGTGATTTTCATGTGTGCAAGCTCAAAAGAGCACAATATGGGCTGAAACAAGAACCTCGTGCTTGGTACACTCGGATCAACAGTTATTTCACTGGACTTGGCTTCACCAAGAGTGAAGTGGATGCAAACCTATACAAAATTTTCATGGAGGGTAAGCTTTTAATCATTGTTCTTTATGTTGATGACTTAATACTAACAGGTGATGAGAAGTTGATACACTCATGCAAGGTAGATCTTGCAAAGGAGTTTGATATGAAGGATTTGGGCCTCCTTCATTATTTTCTTGGTTTGGAAATATGGCAGTGGGAATATGAACTGTTTGTGTCTCAAGGCAAGTATGCCTGGGAGATACTAGAGAAGTTTTACATGCAAGGTTGCAAGCCTATCAACAATCCTCTTCCAGGAAATTGGAGGAAAGAGAATGCTACTTCGACAGAGGTAGTGGATGCCACTGTTTATGAACAATTGGTAGGTTCGCTAATGTATTTAGTTAATACAAGACCGGACATATGCTATGCAGTGAACCAGCTTTCACAAGCAATGGTTAAGCCTACCAAGCTCTTATGGAAGGTAAGAAAGCATGTCCTGAGATATCTCAGGGGAACATATGAGTATGGTTTATGGTACATATAGATGGATGAGGTGAATTTGCATGGCTTCATAGATGCAGATTGGGAAGGTAGCCCAACAAACAGAAAGAGCACATCGGGAGGGATTTTCTGTATCGGATCTACAATAGTTTCTTGGTACAACAGGAAAAAAAGATCCGTGGCACTCAGTTCAGCGGAAGCATAATACATGGCATCAAGTCAAGCTGCATGTGAGGCTATCTGGATGAGGAAGATCCTAGTTGGTTTGGTCGGTTCACATTTAGATCCCATAGTGATACATTGTGATAATCAGAGTTTCATTAAACTCTCAGTTAATCCTGTGCTTCATGATAGATCTAAACATATTAATATATGGTATCATCATATCAGATATTGTGTGGAGCAGAAGATCATGTTGCTTCAGTACATTCCTACAGAGGATCAGGATGCAGATATTCTGAAGAAGGCACTCACGAGGAGAAAATTCGAATACCATAGAGGCAAGATCGGGGTGAAGGATAATCCATACCTTGTTGAGAGGGAGTGTTGAGATTCAACAAGATGATGAGCTTAGTGAAAAGAGTTTCCTTCACTAAGTGGGCCCACAGGTTATTTTTGGCACAAGTATATTTTTAGACTATGTCTATTTTTAGACATGGTGATCATATTTCAGAAGTTGCAGGATGCTATTTGTGGATGGTTGGTCAAGTTGGAAAAATAGATGAAATTCTATTTTTAGAATATTGGGCAAAGTCTATTTATAGATCTTCGATCTAAAAATAGAAGTGTTGATTATTATTAGCTCTTAATAATAATCCGAAAATAAACAACAACTTATTCTCTTGGACCACTTAGTTTCAATGCACAGATTGGGAAAATGAATGGGATGAAAAAATCACAAAATTCCTAGGGTTTACTGGTGGTTCATGCATGGAGGACTCAGTTAGAATTGAAGTGGAAAAGTTATGACAGAGTTGGAAGAGTATTTCATGGAGTTGTATTTAGTTTAACTCAGTTATACTCAGTTGAGCTAGTTGTATCTAGTCTAACTGAATGATACACTAGTGAGAGTGGAGAGAATTAATTAGTTAATTAATTCAAAAATAATAACTCATTAATCGACTGAACAATACAGTAGTTAACTACAGTGCATGTCAGTTCCAGTGGAGACCCAGTGGAGAGATAGGTGAAAGGGCAAGATGAACTATTTGTTGTGACTATAGTGATGCATTGATTGCACGACACACACATTGGAGTTTCCAATGAGGATTGCGTAGTCAAGGAAAGGGTAATTTGAATTAATTCAGAGCTATTCTTCAGCAAGGATTACACAATGGAGGCAAGCTAGCAGGAGGGCAGAGATTGGTGCATGGATTTGCAGATTTCTTCTATGTTAGTGTGTGAAGATTGATTGTACTAAGAGCTTGATGTACTAGGCTTTGTATGAGATTGTTACATTATCTCCGTGACAGATAATATATGATAGTTGGGGTTTTCAGCTTCAGTCTTTCCCGTTAAATAATTGCGTTATGTGCGATTGTTTTTATTTATGCTTCACGTGAGTTTGTAATAAATTTTCTGCAAAATATTAACTGTGGAATGATTATGTATTTTGCAATAAGTTAAATATTGTGAGATCAGGGGAATATGGATGTATGCATGCTTAGTGTATACTACTTTCTAAAACAAGTACATGTAAATTAATGAACTTGTAAATTTTAAAGTTAACATATTGTAATTGTTGGTCATGTTACCGACTTAAGTTATGGAGTTTGATCTAGCAATATTATTATCATGTTTAAAAAATTATATCACGTGAAGTGCTTAATTCACCAGCCATCATCACTGATAATTATACTCCTCACTACTAAGTATAATACAAGTTGAAGGTATAAACTGAGTGCCACTACTTATGTATAATTTATCTAATATGATTACAATTGATCTAGTGCCCTCTCACTCCTTCTCAAGGCCAAGAGGCATTCTACTATGGGGAATAGATAAGATAAGATAATTCCGTTCCTTGGACACTATTCAACTTATCTTATCATCACCCTCGAGGGAGACAAGATAGTGGCCTTGATAAATAGGATGTCTAGAAATAAATTTGTGTAGGTAAATACTCACTATAGATAGTTTTTTAGTATTTTCATGAATCCTTGCAATTTGACTTATCCTCCCTCTAGGAAATAATTATTCTCTCATTTCTGTAGCCTTAGCAACATTTTAATTAACAATATAGGTTTTGGAAACTACATACTTATCTGTTAAACCAAGTTACAAAAAAATAAATATGAATGATAAAGGTTTTCCTATATGAAATTGGATGGGAAAATCATGACTCTTTATGAAAAATTGTAGGAAAATCACATCCCAATTTCATAAACAAAATTTTCATTTTCATTATCAGATGGTTCAGATGAGATCCACAAATAATGGGATTAGGGTTTGTGATCCAAGGGAATTAGGTCCATGATTAGAGATTTTTGCCTCAAAATGATATGATTCAGAGGCTTTTAGTTGGGATAAATGCTCCCAATTATGCTTCTAGAACATACTTTTCATTTTTACTTTTCTTTTAGTCACTTGCGCAGTTGTTAATGCAAAATTGTGCAAATGTTTATGGAAGTAACATCGCATGTGCAACAAATGACTAGGAAAAGTGTGCAAGTCATCCTTAAGAGGTTAAAGAGCCATTTTACCCAAAACATATCATTTTTTCAAGGAATATGAATGTTTGAATTGCAAAGGAGTGTACTGGAACATAAGTATGGATGGTGATAGATCGAGCTTAATTGTCAAGTTCCATGGCGAAAAAATGGTGTGTAATAGTATGTGGCCCATTTCTGATGGCAGTCAGTTTGAAACTTAAATTGTGTTTGTATGAATTGTAGAGGTCGGTTATCTATGTGGATGACCATTTCCTTCCCCAAAATGTAATGCTTCCATTGTCAGTAGGCCTACACAATAAAATACATCTCTTTTTCATAACTTGGATACTTTCAGAGTGTGTCTAAAAGTGTCTCACTGTGATATGCCATTGGATGCCCCTGTTGAGTAATTATTTTCCCAATAGCATAGTTAGAGGCATTTGTATTGATCTCAAATGGTTGCTACAAGTCTGGTAATGTGAGCACTAGTGCAAAGAAGAAGTGATGCTTCAACTCTGTGAACACCTTCTGTTGAGATTCAAGCCAAAATAATTTTTCTTTCTCTCCTCCCTTTATGACTTGACTTAAAGGGAAAGTGATATGAGAGAACCCCAACACTAAATTGCGGTAGAAATTGGAAAGACCCAGAAAGTTGCAGAGCTCTGTTAGAGAGGTTGGGCTTGACCAATCCCGAATGAGTTGGATCTTGGCTGGGTCCACATACATTCCCTGCTCATCAATAGTGTAGCCCATATATTGAACCTAGGTTATGCCAAAAGTGAATTTCTCCAAATTGGCACACAACTTGTGTTGCCATAGTGTATGGAGGGCATGTCAAATGTGGTGGAGGTGCTCTTCCCAACTCTAGCTGAAGATCAAAATGTCATCCAAATACACCACCAAGAATGAGTTAGTGAATGGTCACAAGATGTCATTCATCAGCCTTATGAAGGGTACAGTAGAATTCTTCAACCTAAAAGGCATGAACAACCTTTGAAAAAGGCCCTCCTTGGCTTTGAAGGAAGTATTCCACACATTGAAGGGTTCTATTACTACCTGGTGATAGCTAGACTTCAAGTCAATCTTGGTGAAATATTTGGCCCCCTTGAGTTGGTGCAAAAGTTCATCAATCCGTGGGATCAGATATCTATTCTAGACAGTAATATTTTTCAGCCTCTGACAACCAATACAGAGTCTCCAAGTCCCATCCTTCTTCTTCACCAACACGATTGGCCTCCCAAAAGGCGATGAACTCAACTCAATGTGACCTTTTTGTAGTAGCTCTTGAATCTACCTCTTGATGTCGTCATTCTCTAGAATAGAGTGTTGATAGATTGGTTCATTGGGTAGCAGTGCGCCTTAGGTTAGATCGATGGAATGCTTGACTTGACAGTGCAGAGGCACCCCTGTAGGTGAGGTGAAGATATCCTCGTACTCCACCATGACCTTTTACATATGTTTTTGTCATGTGGAGGAGCCTTATCTAGAGGTTGTGGCCACAATATTCTTCTTGACCTAAGGGCATATCATAAGGAAAAAAAATTTCCCGATTTGGGAAATGCACTTACTACATTGCTTCGTGGTGATCAAAGAGATGGCGGTAGGAGGTGCTACCTCTAGTATATTGTACAACGTATTACTGAAAATAACAATAATAATGTGAATCCAAGACTCATACACAACATTTTTCTTCCAGAGGTATGGTTGGCCTAATAATACATCACAAAATTCATGAGGAGAAACATCCCATAATACCTCATCTGTGAAGGGCTTAATGCTGTAGGGAAGGAGAAATTGTTGGATGGCACAGAAATCTCTTCATTGGTGAAGCCACCCGATGGTGTATGGTTGTGGGTGCATTGTGATCAATAGGCTTAGTCGCTTCATGACCTCTGCTGAAATGAGGTTCTTTTGGCTCTTGTTGTCGACAAGGAACTATAGCGGGGAACCCTTCACCCACATCTAGGAATGGAAGAGGCGCTCCCCCTCCTATGGATCTTTGGGTTCTTCCTTCTGGATCTTGGTGGTGGCAATGGTGGCACTGGGATCCACATAAATAATTTTCTTCCTTTTTTCATTCCCCTTGTCTGGTTTTGACTCAGAGTTGGAACATCCATCTAATTCAGAAGTCTTCAACTCGTCCACCAGTGACTGCTTGGAACAACACACACTTGTGTTGTTAGTGGAGCTCTTATGGAACTCACACCACTTTCACGTATCCCTCATTGTCTTGGTTGTTTTTTTCTTCACTTTTAGGTTCGACGGGTTATCATGGGCCACCTTTCCCTTACTTCTAATTCACATATCCAAATTCTCATTCTTCTGTTTGAAAGTATGCTCAATCTTGGCAGTATACTGGTATGCTACACCAAGAGAGGAGATGTCGAGGAACTCCATTTTCTCTTGTATGTATCTGTGCATATAACTATGGTACTTAAGCACCAAATTTTATTCTAAATATTTGATACCCAAATTTTTGTGTAGGGTATGGAACAAATTCGTCGGTTCATGCACATCTTGATCCCTTTATTGCGGAAATTTAGTCCATTGTATGTACTTGTCCTCATAGCTCCCCATGTGGTAGTATTTTTCCTTGATGGTGTCTCTAAAATAATTCCAATTTGGTGCAGCCACGAATAGGGAGGATTCCCCCTCGTCCTTTTTCTCACAATATGCTTCCCACCAATCCTTGACATGCGGGGCGATTTTGAGGAGTGAAAAAAGTAGTATTTTCCCGATTAGAAAAGTCATGAACCAAAAATATCCTTCTAATATATTCAACCAACTATTTATGATGCCTCAATATATTTGGACCTAAAATACGGGAATTTCAAAGTTAACTTGTACCTTAAAAGGAGTGGTGCCTCCACAATGGCTGTCGGATGAAGATGCGTCGCCCGTGGGTAGTCGTTAAAGGATTTGAAAAAATTTATCCATCATTGCGTTCCTTTGTTTCTTGAGGGACTCCTCGAGAAATATTTTGGTAAGATCTCCTACTTCCTCATCATTCTTATCCTTTGCCATGGGAGGCCATCAGGATTTGCGAGGTTGATCTTGCAAAGGTTCAACCATATTGAGCACTAACTCCTTATACCTCGATCGTGTTGGGGACATGCAAAGAAAGATTTAGAAAGAGAGGACCACTCTAATACTATTGATCTGGATTTATGCAGGGATGCAATAAAATACAGAAATAAAAATAAAAACATATATTTAGTAAAAAATATACTTCATTTCATTAATATAGAATAGCTAAAATAAGCTTATGGACATAATAGAAATAAACTAGCTTGCACGATGGTAGCTTATCTCTTAGAAGAGATGTGGTTGATACATGCCTCTAAACTTAGTTACAATGAGGCTCGAAGGCCTATTTATTATTTAAAAACAATGGAAAACCATAAACATCCAAAAACCTAACCCTAGGAGATGAAGTGCAAGAACTATGGGCCCCATTTGGATAAATTGTTACAACAACTTCCCGGGGTCGTAACTTTAGCATATTATCAATGTTTGATGCACACAATACCTAATTGGAAATATCAATCCAAGGAATTCAACTTTCAAGTGAATAAAAATAGTTGATGATCCATATTGGTCCTATTTTACCCCAAAAAGTATCGTTTAGGGTCTCAAAACGACTCTAGAAGTTTAGGACCCGAAAAATTGCTAAAAATAGTAAATTGTACTATAATTAAGGAAAATGAAAAACTGAAAGAAACAATGGTGGGGCCCTAAGTTCAGTAGGTGGGTGGCCACCAATATCCACTTGTATCATGTACAAGGTCAATACCTACACAAAATGATTTCAATAATTAGCAATACAAAAAGGAATTGAAACATGCAGCACTATGTTGGTAAAGCACTTTAGGAGAAAGGCCATTGTGGGACACTGGTACCCAATAGAGTCCATTGATTTCCATGAGCATGATATGATCAATATGATGGTTTTGAGCCAGGTATATGCTTTGGTTTTTGTATTTTCCAATGCAACGAAGCCTTGCCAAGGGATGGACTGCTTGAGATGGGGTTGTCAATGGAGCTTGGAAGGTGAGTGACTACACGGAAGGGGGTTACCATATTTCCTAATGGATTGTGTAGCAGAGAAGGGGAGGCTAGGGTTAGTTTTTTTTTTTTGGTCATTAGAATTACCAAATGGAATAAAATTCACATTAGGAGTGTGCTCTATAACAAATAGCCATTAACTATTCAATGAGATTATAATAGTGCAAGATTGTAGCCCTAGACATTAGATGTAGCTTTGAATTTGGAAATGGATTCTAAACATCCTAGGAAGGAGGTAAATCCTAGTATTACTTGAGGTTGGAGGTGTCAACCTCTGGATTCCCTTGTTGTTGATACATACATCATATCGTTTTATTTTTTGGTTGAGAAAATGTGTATGTGTATATTATTGTAAATACCGTAATGAGTTGTGTTATAAAGCTTCATTATCAACTCAATATGATTATCATGATGGTTTTTCTTTTTACCAAGTTATTCATTTTAAATACTGCATTGATCTGTGTTATAAAGCTCCATAGGCAGTATGTTTTATTTTCAATGGTTTTGTTGGTTTGTAGGTGTCATTCAACACCGAGGGCGGTGTTCCCCCAAGGGGGAGGGTTTTGTAAGCCCTAGTGAAAATTAGATGTAAAATGTAATAAAGGAAAAAATAATAACCATGGCTGAATGGATGCTTATTCCAAGTTGAATATTGGGAAAAACATCCTAATGTGTGTTCATTTTCATTTAATATGACTAAAGGAAATTGGAAAAGGAAAAGGAAAAGGATTTGGAAAGGAAAAAAGTAATTTTGGCACATTTATTTATTAAAATAAAGGAAATTAAGAGAAAAGGGAGGTGAAAGGTCACAGGTTGCACGTGAGGAGGAAAATGAAGGAAAATAGTGGGAAGTGAAGAAAATAGAGGCCTCTTTGATAAAAAGGCTTCTGAGGATCAATTGGACACTTAGAGTTTTTTTTGGAGAAATTTGGCATTGGAGCAAGAAAGGAAAAGGAAGCAAGGAAGAGTAGGATCCAACAACTACAACAGGATTCTTTGCAGGTATTTATTTTCATATGCAATTTCCTTGCTAGATATGATATGCATGGTATTGCATGTGGTTCTTTTCTATCTTGTCATGGGTTTTTCCAGGTGTGAGAGTTTTTTCAGTCTAGCCTTTCGATTTATGTATAGCTTTGAAGATATGTGTTTATCATACCTCAGTTGAGTTGGATTATGGGATGGATTCGAAGCTGAGGGGGCTGGATCTCTGAAATGAAAAACACATGGCCTACAAATACCTAAACCAGACTGTGGATCATGGTAAAGCCACTTTCCTAGTAACCACTGAACCATATTGTGGGTTGCAGTAAAGCCAAATTGTATGCCTCGGTGGGCCTAAGAAACCTTGTCAGTGAATGGTGGGATATATGGTAAATCCACCTGGTGGATTTCTCTCTGTTGGGCCTTGTAGTCTTGGGATGAGATATACGGTAAATCCTGGAGAGTATTTCTTGGTTTAGGGCCTAGTGATCCCTTATTCAGACTATGGATTATGGTAAATCCGAGAGGCTACAAGGCACTCAAATTCCTCATGGTCTAGGCGACGAACCCCAATAGCATTCATGCATGTTTGGTTATTTTTGGTTGGTTATGATTCCTACATTCATGCTTGGAATATGGAATGTGGGTGATTGGATGAAGAGAGATTTGGCTTAGCCAATCTATGGTTGGTTGGAATGTGGAAGTCCTATTTCTGGTTGGCTTTTACATTCCGTAATGAAGTGCTCATTCCTTTGGTATTTCTTATGCAAATGTATTGGTTTATGTATGGATTTTATTGCTTTTGTATCCATTGTATTTATGTAGTTATTGTATTGGTTATAAGAATGTATTCGATTAGTGACGATGTATGGTTCTATCTATGTTTTTACTTGTAAATAAATGCACAGTGTATCTATGGTAAAATATATTGTATTGTAGCTAATGATTTAAGGGATCAACGCTTCTCAGTGATTCTCAGATAAGTAGACCCCTATGCTTTAATCTGTTTTTTACACCTGTAGATTCAATGTTTGTGACATGCTTGACAAAATTTCTGTCATGGCTAGGAAGTTTCCATATGAGTTTGTGTTTATGTTATTTCTTTTGTATCATTTTTCTAATGTTATTTATCATCCCCTTGGTTTTAATGAATTTTTGGGCATTGACAAGGGCTCAGGGCCTAAAAAAGTGGCTCAAATCTCGGAGTTGCGGGCACATAAATGGGCATTTGGAGCCCTAGCCATAGGCATGCAATATTTTTCCTGGGGCTATAGCCTCCCCGGTGAAGGCATGCAGTATTATTCTTGCAAATATGGATCAAAAGGGTCAAATTGTCAGTGTCACCTAGGGGTAGGAGGCCTGAAAGGCTGGGTTGCCTTCTAGGGGTGTTGTTGATGTTGTACAAGGTATTTTTGATGTGTTTCCATTAGTTACACTTCCTTAAGGTCAGCTAGGAGTTTGTATCTCATTATAGTGGCCTCTCATCAAAGGTTTACCCTTCTTGTTCTGTTACATGGGTATATGCAGGATGAAGGTGTTACACTTGAGTTCTTACATTGTTCTAGTTGATCTCCCAAGTGAGGCATATGACACTTCTGAGTGCACCCAATATGGTGAATAGTGTAATAACTAGTTCACAATAGGTTATTAAGAATTAAATTATGTTTTTGTAGATACCAAATTCCAATTCCAATTATACTTTCTTCTAATTTTGGTTTTCAGGATTAGATCACTGGCATCCCTTCCTTCATATAGGTACAATCCTTATAGTATTTTATTAGATAGTCACTTCAAATTTAAGGGGAGACATATATTTAATATAACTGGGAACACTTTACTCAGATTTTTTTAATAAATTATCATTTCCTGTCTTAAGGAATGCTTATGGTGAAGGCCTAATCGAGGCAATGTCCTTTCTTAATGTTTCGTATTGTGTTTAATACTAATATACACCGTTGTTAAAAAAATTCCTATAATTATATTTATGTGTAATTTTTCCTGTAATTATATTTATGTTGTTAGTTCTCATCGAAGACATCCTATTTTAAAATGTTATGGATTTCATATATTTATGATTCCATACCCGCAACACTCTGAATTGTTGGTGGTAATATTTATTTGAATCGATGCTACAACAATGAATATTTTCTAACGTTTTCTTCCTTCAAAATATTGATTCTGAAGGATTATTTCACTCTCAACAAATATATCCTTTTTTTATTTTATCTTAACTGCCCATTAAATTGAATATGTGTAAGCCAAAGGAATACGCTATTCTTGGTTGTAAATTTTCTAAGACTTATAATAAAATTGTACATATTTTTTTTATATGAGCCAGGAAGCACTGATAGAAATCATTTGAAAATCTTGACTATCATTCCCTAATTAGTCATTCCCAACTTTCTTACATGGATTCCCTGTAATCATGTATGAGGCTCATGACCTCATATGAATTTATTCATAGGTGAGTCCATACCTACTACGTAAATAATAATTACCTTCATGCATTAAGCTAGATTATGCATTAATGAGTTCCTTAATTCCGAAATATGCAGTCTCGATGAATAAGCCAGAACAAAATTTTTCAATGATATTTAAACTTCATATTTAAATATGTATTGCAGTTCTTTTTCTTTAAAAAATAAAAATATTACATAGACACATCTACTACAAAGTATAGAAAAATTACATCCCTGTAGGTACTACCTACTACCCTACAATTCTATAGATCTATTTTCTCTTAAATTCTCCCGTTCTCTAAAAATACTTGTACCATGTAATCTAAGCATCACGTCTACCTTTCTGGTAATAACCATTAATATTATTAGAATACTAGCATTCATTATAGAAAAATAATTCCAAATGTCTTATAACAGATTTCTACACTAGCAGAATGCTTGCATGTCTACAAAATAATAAAATTAATTTTTCAACAGCCTTCCCTTCCATATCTCAGAGTATAGGCAGTTCTTCTATAAAATCAAAATTCAATAATTAAGTAACTAATTGTATTATCATTATATTTACATATTTATCATAAAATAACATCTACATCTGATTATTCATACTAAGGATATAAGTCTAAGAAATGTATAATAAATGAAATAAAATAACATAGAGAAGATATTCCAACCAGAACCACCGACGGAAAATCACTTGGGAATCTCACATTGTTTACCACCCAACCTCAAACGGTAATCCTCCAGTTCACCCCCTTGTTGAGATGTTCTTGTCAGGGTTTCAACAACCTTCGTTGATTCCTTTCCTAGGTATTTCATACCTTTATTCCATGATGGATGTTTGCCTTAGCATCATCCTACTTTTGTGGTCCTCCACGACCACTTTTCTAGGCTTTTCCTTAGAAGCTCACTTTTGTATCTCGTGATACTTTATGCTTATCCAAACTTAGAATCTTTCCCCAACTAAGATATATAATGGATTTTTCTCGCCCATCCATTAAACTTATCTAGAATTTCATCTAAAATTATTATCATGAAAGAATTATCCCAATCTCATTTATCAATGAGATTTTTATTTTTCTTTTTATGGCAAGAATCTCATTTCCATTTGTCTCATTCTGAAGAACTTAAATTCCATTAATTAATTTATTGATAAAATATTCATTTACATAAGTATTTCAATGTACTTCATGGATTTTCCACCATTATTTCTAACTTAATTTTGTGTAAACAAAGAGAACATTATAGCAACGGAGGGGTTTTACAGTGAGCTAGCCACCACTCACCTATATGCCCTACCCAGTCAACGCCAGGGTATTTGAGAATTTCACATGTTGTCCTAGCTCAACATGCTTTATCATACCATCACATGTGTCCCCATATTACCTAAGTGGACATTCATACTTTACTAGTGATTTATGGTGGTACGCATGCCTTATGAGTAGGTCATATAGTGATATTCCCATTTACATGGAAAAAAAATGAACTCCATTAATTATTGTTTTTTAGTTGTTGCTCCTATCTTGGGTTTAATCCAACACTCTCTCATTCCACATTAGTTTCCACAAGAAAATTAAAGCATGCTCTTCCTTTTAAATTTTATGACCCCCCCCCACACACACACACACATATATTTTAATGAGAATTTTCGCTTTTTATATCAAGCCCACAAGCCATTAAAATATTAACCCATCACTTTCAAGAATATGGTAAATGATAAAAATGTCAAATTTATATGCAATCCATATACAATTGTAACCCTCATGGTTGCCAACAATTTCATATTCATTGCATGATACATGAAGCCCTTTTCTGACAATTTTATCTCTGCGCATAGATTTATGTGTGGCATTCTTCTAGGTACAGGCTTATTTCTTGTTACATAAGCCCCTGCATGAACATTCATCTATAAATGTGGTTTGAGGGAAATTATCTATGTTAAAACTTATGAATTCCACTCACTAGCACTACTGGTTGTTGGTTCTTGGCAGCCACCACAACCGATCTATCCTTTGTGGCGACAAGGGTGTCTAGTAACATTGTCGGCTCACCATTATCATAAAGAAAGATTATGCGTGGCCATTATAGGTCTACTCTGCATGAGATGAAAAAAATTCTTCTTATTATGCTCCATTGTTGCTACAATGTTGTTGCCCACTATTTCATGGGACCTCCAGGAACCAGAAAAGTGCATGCCCAATAGTTCGACAATATGCTTTTCCACAACGTCTTTGTTAGTCTCAAAAATACGCTTTTCCAAAAGTCCATCAAGCAGTCTCAAATGAATATACCCTAGTAATTAAGCATATCATTACAATAATCGTTAAATATGTTAGTGATTTGGATGCATTATGAAAATCTCATAAAACTCTCGTAGAACGGTCGTGACATCACACAATTCAAGAGAAAATATTAGAGGAAATTCCAGCCTAAAATTACCCATGAAATTTTCATGTAATTTCCATGTCATAATATGTAAAGCAATCAAAATACTTTAAATTTAAAAAGAGGTCCATGTAAATATTTTGGAGGGAAAAGAAGAAAAACATATTCTTTTAATTGTATTTTTGGCTTATCTCCTTATCGATTTACTCAAATTTCAAGTGTATACACCCGTTTTATGCACAATTAAATTCCACATCCAACGAGTACGCATTATGCATACTTTTGAGAGTGTCGAGGTCTCACATTGATAAAAATTGAAGATACATTAACAAGACATGTTGAATACGTTTTTTTAATGTATCCTCAATTTTTATCAATGTGGGCCTTCTCAAAGTTATGCATAATGAGTACTCATTGGATGTGGAATTTAATTCCACATGCAGTGAGTGTATACATTTGACATTTGAGTAAAACTATAAGGAGATAAGCCAAAAGTACAATTAAAAAAGTATTTTTATTATTTTCTCTCCAAAATTCATAACTCTTATTTTATTATTTTAACTATTGTTTTATTATTTTTCCTTAGGAGGCCACCTTTGGGCTGAAATTTCCTCTAATGGTTGTGAATCATATATGGTCATGGTTGGAGTGTTCAAGCACTTCACGTCCACACAATCGCAAGCCTTAGCGGATTTATAAATCTTGAAATTGTAGTGAGAAAAATAAACCCAACCATTGCTATGAAGCAAGCCCACCACTCCACAATACTAGGGATCCTTGCAAGGTTGCGGCTATGGAATCATGGGAAACTTCTTTTCCTTGCCCTTACGTCAAATTAGCATCAAATATGGCCTATAACCTTGTGCTCTGATCAAAGGGAAATTAAGGTGGTTAAGTTAAATGCTTCAATTCAAAAAAAATCACAAGAAGACCTTCTGATCTCCTTGTTGTTTCAGAACTACCATGATGGGTGAACCTGAGACAAGGGATGTTGATTCCTCCACCAGGAACAAGCATAGGAAGGGACTTTTCCACTTTATTCTTAACACCGTACCCCTTTGCTACATTTCTTCTTCTTCTTCTTCTTCTTCTTGTCTGCATGCGACCTAGCAATCATGGAAAACTGTGTCATCGAAATCTCTAGTGTTCGCACCTTCACCATTGTCCCATAATATAATTTAAACTTTCAAAAAATATTTTCTATTCCCAGGCCTTAGCAAAATCATTAGGCTTCATTTTCTTCTAGCTTTTCATCAAAAAATTTCTCAACTGACCCTACTGGTTTGTGCAACGAGCCACTGATTCAACTAGCATTGCTACTTTGTGCAATGGATTAGCCCATTCTTGGGACACTTCATCAATGGGAACAATTCCACAAGAACGTACAATCAACGCTTTCATGCTTTTCTCAGCATGCTTTGATACAACTTGTTAGGATTTAGAAAAGTATGAGAGAAATAAATATAATACACAAGAAATAGATATATTGCACAAGCAATAAACATTAAAACCATGTACATTATGATTTACACTAGAAAAACCCAACTGGGGAAAAACCATCAAACAATAGATCTATTATTTTCCTTGGCTAAAACATAGCCAAGTCGGCCAACACCCTGAGCTTTTACTGCTCAACCATGGCTCACTACAATGGAGAATACTCTAGCATTTTAATAGCTTCAACTACATGTAGTACCATAAGCTTATTACCATTAGTCACCAATACTAGGTACCCAAAACTATAATTGTTAACACAACCTCAACTCCATCTTAGGGTCAAGATTATCTAATAGTCATGCAAGATGAAGCTAGTGACATCACTTCAATGATGTATCCTGAGATAAAGTTAGTTAGATTACTTAAATGATTTACGGTACTTTTGGTACATTAGGTTTCTTATCAACAAATAATTTAGTTAAATGACTCAATGATGTTTATACAATTAGGTTTCTTATTATTAAATAGTATTGTACTTATACAACACATTATATTCTTTATTAATAAATAAGTTTGTGAAATCATTTGAATGATTGACGGACTTACTTAGCACATTATGTTTTTTATTCTATCTATTTTAATACATATATTAATTTAGTAAAATTACATTTTTTATTGATAAATAATATTAGTTAAAAAATTATTTAAAAATAAAATTAATAAAATATAATTAGACATTTAATTACAATATGAAGGAAATTAATTAATTATTAGAAAAATAATAATTATTATACAAAATTAAAATTATATTTAGTTTATTTATATTTTATAATTTTAATATTATTATATTCAAATTTAATATATATTTTTATTCATTCAAAATAGAAATAATTATTATTTTAATTAATATTTATTATGAATATTAATTTTATAAAAAATCATAAATATATGAGTGTTAAATAGAATTATGGTACATAATATTTATATTATTTCGAAAATTATTAAAAAATAATTCCTTAAGGATAAGAGGGATATTTTCATGAATCTTATCTCACGATAATCATGAATATATTTTTAGTTAATATTTATTAAACATTTTTAAGTTTATATTTTTTATCTTTTATATATTGAATACATAATAAACAACATAATAAACAATAAATACGAAGAATATTAAATTATGATATTTATTTTTATTGGTCATTGTTGGTAAATCTCTCACTATATCCATTTTTGAAAGCATTTTTTTATACCACTAGACCAAAATGTTTGTTGCAAAATGGTGTACAAAGTCATCAAAGAATATTACATCATTTTGCCTATCTTTTTATCACAATATGCAATTTTAGTTCTTTATTGGTTTTAGATTTAATTTATTTGTATTTAAAGTAAGCTGAATGTACTAGCTACTTTAAAAGGTTTTAGATTTCTAAAGGCACAAACAGTAGATCACATGTTTATTATTCATGTAAATATCAAACTATGTAAATAACACCATAGATAATTTTTACATATACAAGAGTTTTATTTAATGGCCTATTTTAAGTTTTTTACTTAATGTTTATTCACCTCCTTAAAGTTAGACTTCAAGTTTTTACTATCTATAAAAGAAGCTAATCATAATCATGACCATATAATCTTACTCTCATGTTTCTTCCCTTTAATCTTAATTACTCTAAAATGTGAGCTTTTCTTGGAAATTGTCCATTCATAAACACATCCATGTAATCACACCCTCATGTTTCTTCTCTTTAATAGTATTTTATTTTTTCTAAAATTGAAAATCACTTTCAAAGTTATCTATTATTAAAGTATGTATTATTATCAATTGTTTCTCTACATATGGAGAACAAAGACTTTGATTCATGTCTCATCTTTATTTTCTTATATAATTTTTTTTACATTGCAAGTTATTCTTTTAATTTAACCATTACAATAACTTTTCTTCTACTCTCGACCACTACAATGGTTGAAGTTATGAAAGGAACATGTATTAAGCCATGGAAATCTTAATAATATCTACTAATGATTGTTTATCCTTATATTTCACCACTAAGAGGGCTTTTGTGTTTTTCCAATTTAAGTAAGAAAAAAAATAGATAAGTTTACATAAATATATAATAAAGATTTTTAAAAAGCTAAGAAACTAATAGAATCCACACTATTATATTATTCTTGATTTGATATATCTTGGTGATATTTTAAGTTTATTTTTTAATTTTTTTAAATAAAAATAAATTTTACTATCATTAAAGTAAATTGTACAATTAATTAGTTTATAATTAATTTTTATTACTTGAAATTTATAGTAAAAAAGTAGTTACTTTCATTTAAGTTTTTTAAACCATCATTGATTTCAGATTTATTAATTTTTATAATTATATAAATTAAATTATAAATGAATATGAAAAATAATGTAATTAGTTTATTCATACATTATAATTAACATATTGATGTTTCAACTTAGATGTCATTTTTGTGACTCTAATGTTTCAATTTAACAATACAAGTGGTTTTACCACATTAAATTAAATACAAGTATGAAAATGTTTCAATTTAACAAGATCATATAATTGTTTATTTCTAAAACTTTGTGATTTTGTAAAATGATTTGGTCAAAAGAATATTAGCTATGAAACAACAAACTTAAAAAAAATCATTAAATGAAAGTTAATACAATAAAACTTAATAAAACTTAATGCTTTAAGCACATTAAATTTAAAATTAAGACTTATATTTTGTCCATTTTTATGAATATATCTCTCAATCACTTCAATGAAAATTTCTTTTTTTATTATAATTTAACTACATGCAAACTAAGAAAACCAACTAAGAAAGAATAAGGTTCAAATTCCTAGTTAATTTATACCTTTCCAAATTCAATAATTAAAGTAACCAACAAATATAAAAATCCAATGTATAGTGAATTGGGGTATACAACCTATACCATTTCCGCTAGTATTTCCGCGATGGCCCTTGTCATTACTTCATATTCCTGGATGGTTCGTTTGATTTAAAAATCTCAAAGAAGATAGAAAAATGATAAATACTCAATAATTTTAAAGGTTGGAAGATATAAGAGAAAGACATCCATCACATTAGAATATTGAAGGGTTCAATGGAACTAATATTTCTTTCAAAATTTTGAAACAGTCTATATACACAGTGTCAGAATTATGTGGATAGAAGCAGCAGCTAGCTTCTCAGTAAAGACGAAACATGTGATCTTCTGGTATTGAATATTTTCCGATTTTGAAACTCCTCTGTTTTACCATAGGCATGTCTCTAGGATTTTGAATTTTGTGGTTCATGAAACACACTCTTCTTTACCATGTAACGTACCCATTTATGCCACTGCTCCTCATGCGACACCAGCGAAAATACCCTCCTCATGGAGTCCTTGGCACAATAATTTCCCTCCGTATCCATACCCATCGCGTTCTAGGCGTCTAATGCGCCTATTCACATTCTTTCTCATTTCATTCCTGCAGCGCATGATGGATTCTGGTTCATATATTCCCATCTCCCTCCCATGTTCTTCAGGCGGCTGCGAAACCGAATCAACAGAACTAAAAGGCTTAATGGAGATTGCAAGGTGCAAAGTCGGTGACAGCTGCGATCCTCCAGAAGGAATATTATGAGCAGATATTAAGGGAAACCAGCTGTTGATTAATAACGTAGGAGATGCCAGCAAATCCTTCCATGCTATTTCAACCCATCCTACCACTTTGGATGCTCTAGACATACTTCCAAGTACTCTAACTCTGCTACTTCTCTCCCTCAATTCAAACCTAACAAACTGCTTTTGCAATTCGGAAACAACATTAACGCCACCAATACTCCCACCACACTCCAAGCAGAAACTCTGTTTCCATTGAGGGTCTTGCGTTAATAGCACTTCCCTTGTGTTCACTGCAATACTATCATGCCCCTCATCATGACCATTGGACAGATAATATCGAACAAATAAACTGCCTCTGCCACCACCAGGCTTAACTATAACATTTCTAGCTTCCAAAATCTCCAAATTCACCACCATGCGCCCAACTTTCCTTCCAAAGGCTTCCATTCTATTTGCGCAAAACGTTTGTGTTTCAGTTAGAAACTTTCAACATAATTCAGATCTTTCAACAAGTTTTTCCCATAATTAATCCAAAACATTCCAGGCTATATATACACACATAACCTAACATGATCTGATTTTATCTCCATAATCTTAAGAGTGCGATGGGATCTTGTTACTTATTACTTAATCCGTCTTGTACGTGTTACATATCGTACAAGACGGATTATACGAACGCAATCCAACTTATTTGATTTCAATATTCTAATGCTACTTGTTGGCGCATATTATTTGTTTGGCAGCCACTAAATCGATTGAAGTGGTGAACGAGCAATACTTTTTGGATTATGTGCACATTAACGTTTCCAATGGTTGTCGAACTTTGCTGACTGTGATCATATTAATGTGATAACTTCAAATCACCACACTGTGATAGCATTGCGTGTAAAGTGTATCCAGACAACTTGCATATAAAACATTCTTATAAAAAAAAAAGAGGGAATCAATCTACATATATTTGGTTGAACCCAGATTGTCGAACTTTGATGACTCTGATCATATTAATGTGATAACTTCAAATCACCAAACTGTGATAGCATTGCGTGTAAAGTGTATCCAGACAACTTGCATATAAAACATTCTTATAAAGAAAAGGGGAATCAATCTACATATATTTTGTTCAACCCAGAGATCAAATTAGCGCTGGAAGAGCGTAACTCTCGCTTTAGAAAGTTTAAAAATGCTGACCGCTTAGTACTGGTCCCATGTAAGTGAAGAAAATCCATCTATACGTTATCCTCCGAGATCATTGTAACGGCTTCATGTTGCTGCTATCCACTGCATGGGTGAGTGGCTCTATGTTCCTCCTATTCAAAAATGGCTAGATGATACAGTGTTTTCATCTACACGGGTATATTAAAATAACTTATCCCCTATCATGGAAAATTTATTTCCATATAACACGCCACCCATTTCTTTGTAGCATTTGTGTTAAAGATACGGATTATAGTTAATTGTTCCTAGAGTTTGTATATATCCTTAATGCTGTTAAAGTGTTTTTAATTTTAATTTCCCATATTTTATTATACCTTCAAATTATATATATATATATATATATATATATAATAATAATAATAATGTTAAAATGTTTTTATTTTATTTTCCATTTTTTATTATACATTGAAATTTCAAACCTAAATGGTTATATATATATATATATATATATATATATATATATATATATATATTATTTTGATGTTATATATAATAAAATATTTAATGTAAGTTATCAATAAATTATTTTAATACTGATTGATATTGATATATTTTTGAAAAAATATTAATAAAAAAAAATCCTTTTGTTATATATGATAAAAGAAAATATTTTAATGTTATATAAAATAAAATATTCAATGTGAGTTATCCATAAATTATTTTTATAGCAATTAATATTGATGCATATTTGAAAAAATTTTAATAGCAAAAAAATCTTTTTAATGTACAATTTGATGCACATGCTATATAAAATATTTTAATGTCAATTATGTTGATATTATATAATGTTTTAAAGTATATATCATATTAAGTTATTGAAAAATATAAGCTTTTATGGTTAAGACATTTGAAGTGGCATGTAGTTTGGTTATTTTTGACGTATATGTTTTATGTCCAAATCAAAGATTTTTTGGACTTACAAGTTTAAGTTATGTACTCTATATGGCATTCAAAATACAAGTTAAATAATGAAAATTTACACATTATATTTTGCACTCTAAAAAAAGTGTATCCCTAAAGAAATTTGATCCATCTTAACTCATGTTAGATCGATGTCTAAGATGGATTTATATATTTTTTAGTAATCAATACAAGGATTATATTTTGTTAGTCAATTATTATTTTTTCACAGTTACATTTCCGTTAATATTGATTGCAATTTATGTTTTTTATTGGTTAGTACACTACAAGTGGAACCTTTCTTATCCCATCATACGAAGAATTATCAACTCTCTAAAAAATTTAATGCTAGGAAGAATATATATAGGGAATACAAGTGGAGTCATAGGATTGGACATCCTTGCACACCTTTATTAGTACTTAATAAGTAGTACCAAATCAGAGAGAATCCATGTACAAATTTAATATTTGATGGATTTTTTGATATATTAGAAGATTATTAATGACACTTGAAATCATCCTTACACAAATCTCTTTGCCATATTGTTTCTATAATACACTAAGAACAACAGTCTTGGAATTTCCTCTATTATGCAAGGAAATTACATAGTATGATGAAGGGTACAATCTATCCTCTTTAGTTATATACATTAAAATTTTGATTGAGTATTATTGTTGGAAACCCTTAGGTATATTTGATCGAGATTACATCATTATGTTATTTTTTCATATGTTTTCATGCTTTTGAAGTAAAAATATGGGAGGAATTAATTCACATGACTAGTTTTACTAATGGGTCCAAGTTTGAAAATTTGAGGTTTAAAACCTTCTCGAGGTAGTTTGAGGCATTTGATGACTATTTTTGGGTTCAAAAACCACTTTCTTCTATAAGAGACTATTATTCTTGCATAATCAAATACCTTTCTAACGACATAAAAGAAACCTCAAATGGACTTAGTATGCAATGTTATGTCATATGGAAGTTTATATTCTTGTTTTGTCCACTATGATTCAAGAAGATTCCATGTAAACCCAATTACTTATGGAAAAGGGGCTACCTAGGTGGCCATGATGAAGAATATTCTAGAAGAGTTGAGTTGTAACTCATATTGAGGGCTGAACAGGTCAAATTGAACCATTACTTAGAAATATGATTTTGTTATAACTATGCCACTAGGAAAGAAGGGGGTTTGATTCTATTGTACAACATTTTGTTCCATAGTTCAGCAAAGTAGCTGAAAGTGGATAGAGAGAGAGTAGAAACTAGAGAGTTTGTGTTCTATAATTTTTCATGGATCATGGGTTTAAATCCTTTGTATTTTCTACTTTTTTCATTCAAAGAAAGAGAGAGTGTATAAGCCTCACCTTCTTGTTATGCTTTCTCTCAAAATGGCTCCTAGTTCATATATTTTGTTTGTGCGAATTTGTGAGTGATTGTAGTTTTTTCTCTAATTTTTTAATTCTATATATTGTATGCATAAGCAGAAACAATAATCTAATATATATATATATATATATATATATATATATATATATATACATACATACATACATACATACATACATACATATATATATATATACATACATACATACATACATATATATATATATATATATATATATATACATACATACATATATATATATACATACATACATATATATATATATAGATACATACATATATATATATATATACATACATATATATACATATATATATATATACATATATATATATACATATATATATATATACATATATATATACATATATATATATACATATATATATATATACATATATATATATACATATATATATATATACATATATATATATACATATATATATATATATAATTTCTAAATAAAATCAACCCTCACAATATATATTTTTATATCTCAATAAATATTTATGAGATTCATTGTGATGAACTTTATAATGGAATATCCATGACAGTTTCTTTGGGCATATTGTAAGAGGTTGTAAGGGATCTAGATTAGTTAAGAAGAAAGTCATAAAACCCTAGCCATGGTTGATGAATCTCCTAATAACCGTAGATATATTGTAGATTAGAGATTTGTAAGGCTAGAAGAGTAACTCATAGATATCAGATATAATATGAACCTCCTTATAGTAGCCCTAGATTAAGATCTTAGAGTCAAAGAAGAGGTAGTTTCCAACCAAGAGATCACACATGAAGGAAAGTTTATATATGCAAAAGAACCATAAAAGGAGTGTAAGAGCAAACTGAAAAAGAACAATCTAGCTCAAGTTCCATGAACCATTGATAATCATTGTTTAAATCAAGGTGATATTGATGTTTTGAAGTTAAATCATAGCTTGCAGTAGTTATAGGTTTATTTGAGTGTCCATCACATAAAGGAGGAATTAAAAAAAAAAAATTCCCATTTGAAACTAGAGGACCATGGCTTGACCTAGTAGGAAATCCATGTGGAAACCCTAAGATTAGAGAAAGATCTTCGAGTTACTAAGTGGGAGGATTTCAAAATTTCGTATTAGGTATGTAGAGGATTGGAAGATTTGGTGGAATTACTTCAAATAGAGACAGGGGAAATGTAAAAGAGTATACGATTGAGTTAGGGAAGACAAAACTAGTTTTGGGTGTCTCTGAAAAGAACAAGAAAGTACTCTTCAAGTATATGGGTGGCCTACATAGCCATATGTTGAAGAAATTGATGTTGTTCAAACAAATGATAGTGGATGAGGCTTTCATATAGGCACAATATATGAAATCTACATAGGCCAAATGAATGGAAAATCAAGCGGATTGAAGCATAAGGACCACCATGAAGCTTACATTGAAGAGAAGAATCAATGGATAAGGGTAAAGGTCAGGAAGAATTAATCCATATCATACCAAGTCAAATATTCTAGGAACCACCGCAACCATTCTAACATTGAATGTCACATGATTCTCACAGGAGCATTTTCTCGGCTCTGCTAGGGTTCCCATTAGCTCCTGCAACTACGCCGACTGCCTCAGACTGCCGCTCTTCTTCCCCCTGGTGCTTTATTCCTTGATCAGGGTGAACTAATATAGACTTCCCTGCAATGGCAGGCCCTTTGGGGGGGGACGCATAGTCTTCCCCCTCAAGTAATGACAAACATGTTTCTATGGAACCTTCGAAGGACTCTGGCTTGGTGCAGACGAATCCTCCGAAGGACTCTGGCTCAGTTCAGACGATCCCTAAGAGCACGGACACCCTGATGCACGAATCACAAAAATTCACAACCGAAACTTGCAATGGAACGCCGGAAGAAGAAAACATGCGAAAGGAAACACCTACAGTAACATCAACCACATGCAAACCAATCGCCACTGAAAGGCCAAAAATCAAACTTCCAAGCCACAAAATCAATGGTCAAATCCAGTTCATGAGAGACCACGCCCTCATAGGTAAATTCATTGGATTTTGGCCTACTGAAAAAGCTCTGCAAGGACGGATTTCTACAAAATGGAAACCCAAAGGGCATGTCACCCTTCAGCTTGGACCTAAAGGTTTTTTCACTGTTATCTTCATTTGCATTGAAGATCATAACAGGGTTCTAGATGAGGGACCTTACTTCTCTAACTCAGCCGGCTTATTCCTAAGGGACTGGGTGGAAAGATTTAACCCTGAAAAGGAGGATTTCAGTTAGGCACCGGTATGGATCAGGATGTATTCACTCCCCTTGGAATACTGGGATGAAGAATCATTACAAGACATTGGCAAGGGGCTGGGGGAGTTCATTAAAATTTCGGAGGAAAGGAAATTGTGGAGATACACCTCTTACACTCGCATCTGTGTCTACATGTGCCTGGAAAAAGCTCTCCCAGACTCGGTAAGCCTCTATCACGATGATTTTGAATGGATCCAGCCATTAGAATTTGAGCATGCACCCTTCCGATGTCGTAAATCCCAAATTCATGGGCATCTCTTCAGGGATTTCCCGCTCGATGAAAAGCCGCAAACCTCAGTCCTCCCAGATAATGCTGCACCTGAAGGGTTTACCAAGGTCTCCAGTAGAAGGAGGACACATAAAAGACCTGCTTCTGGGAAAAAATCCAACCTAGCATCTGCCTCCAAACCTTCTACCAGTAATAGCTTTGAGGTTCTAGCCACTGCTGCTGAAAAATCCCCTAAACCTTCCCAGCCTGCCTCCCAAGAGGTAAAAATTCCTTCATGCCCCCCTCCGTCTGATGCACCCTCCATTCCTAAGTCCACGAGAGATATGCTTGGAAATCCTGAAGCTCTTTTGAAATACCCAAACTGGAAACCAAACAGAATGGATGTAGACTGTATCCCTAGTCACACTTTAGCAGAAAGAAGTCAAGCACAACTTATGGATGAAGAACCTGAAAGTATAGACTTAAGAGGGCTCGACATCTTTGAGCTCGAACAAGCCTGCAGGAGGAGATATTTTGACAAGATTCAAGAGCATCAGCTAGCTACTCTGGAAGTCATCATATCCAGGGCCTTTCAACAGAAAGTTCTGGGAATACATCCAGGGAGTCAGTGGGATGGAAATCAACTTCCTAAAGACTCCATGAAGCGAGGAAAATAAACAGATTTGAAAAGAACTAGCACAGTGGAAAAAATTTTGGTTGAATCAGGTAGATATGCTAAGCTGACAAAGTACTACAACCCCCTCCCAAATAGTGAATCATGAAGCTCACTTCATGGAATTTAAGAGGGCTCAACACTCATGGGAAACTCATAATGATAAAAAACATGATAAAGCAGGAGCAGCCACAGATATTCTTCATGCAAGAAACAAAATGTAACAGTAGCACGCTTGGAAACATCCTCTCAAAAGCTTGGCCTAGATGTTACTCAGTAGCTGTGGACGCCTCGGGAGCTTATGGCGGGTTGGCCATTGCCTGGAACACACAGGCCATCTCTCTCTCAGATTTTCATGCTTCCCACCACATCATCTAGGCTACTTTCCACATCATTGCAACAAAAATTCATGGACATCTTACTAATGTCTACTTCCCCCAGGAAGTGGGCAGTAAGATTGCCCTTCTGAATACTATAGAAGTGCTCAACTCCGATAGACTCCACCCCCTATGGATTGTATGAGGTGACTTTAATATGATCACCAAACTGGAGGAAAAGCAGGGGGGCAGAGCCAAATTGGATCAAGAGAGCAGCCACTTTAAAGACTTCATACAAAGCAACATGTTAATTTATCTGCAATACTATAACGACATTCACACCTGGAGTAATCGAAGGGCAGGGAGGCAACACATAGCCTCCAAGCTAGACCGATTCCTCATTTCAAACAATGCAGTACATCTGGGCAAAGACATCTCAACCTCTATTCTCCCCCTCACTCGCTCAGATCATTGGCTGATCTCTCTGCAATGGCAAAGACCAGGGAACTCAACGTGTCACCCCTCTTTCTTTGAAGCATTTTGGCTCAATCACCCTACTTTCAATAACCTCATCAGCTCCATTTGGAAAGGATTCTTACCACCAGAAGGGTCCAAGATGTTCCAGTTTCAACAGAAACTCAAATTCCTTAAAACCCACATCAAGCACTAGAATTATACCACTTTTGGCAATATCTTTAAGGCACAACAGGATTTAAACAAAGAAATAAGGGAACTCCAGCAGAAAATCATCACAGAAGGTTACACGGAGCAGACATTGGAGCAACAAAAACAACTACAAACACAACTGGAGGAAATATCAAAGCAGGAAGAAATCCTATGGAAGCAAAAGTCTAGAATCAGGTGGCTGAAAGAGGGAGAAAGAAACACACAATTCTTTCACAAAACCAATATTCAACGATGAATGCACAACACAATTACTTTCATAAAGAATCAAGAAGGGGAAAGAGTGGAAAATCACACAGAGATCAAGGAGGAGTTCATCAATCACTTCCAGGAAGTGCATAAGGAGCCTCTACTCGATAGACAGCCGGCCATCGAGAAAATCACTCAAAAAATACCAAAAATAATCACAAAAGAGCACAACCAACTTCTCCTTCACCCTGTCTCGCCTTAGGAGGTGGATTTGGCCATGAAATAGCTCAAGGAGGGTACAGCTCCAGGTCTGGATGGGTTCACGACTACCTTCTTTCAAAAATTTTGGGATCTTATCAAAGAGGAGGTTTGGATGGTGGTGGAGGAATCGCGCTCTAGGCATTGGCTTCTCCCCTCTCTGAATGCGACTTTCATAGCTCTAATTCCAAAAGAAGAAAATACCTGCACGCCAGAAAAATTCCGCCCAATAGCCTTATGCAATGTCATCTACAAAGTCATTTCCAAAGTCATTTCCAACAGACTGAAGCCGCTTCTACCCCTGCTTATCTTGCCAGAACAATCAGGATACGTGGAAGGCAGGAAAATACTGGACGGCATCATCCTCACGCACGAGATCATACACTCCCTCAAGCACTCCAAGCAGGCAGGTATGATTCTCAAGATTGATCTTTCTAAAGCTTTCGATAAGTGAAGCTGGACTTACATTCAAAAAATGTTATCTGCTTTTGGTTTCTCCCCAACTTGGGTGCGTTGGATCACAAGCCTTATCTCCTCCAATTTCTTCTCTATCCTCACTAATGGTATTCCTTCCTGACCCTTCAGCCCTACTCGCGGTATCAGACAAGGGGACCCCCTGTCCCCTCTCCTCTTTGTTCTTATGGCGGAAGGCCTGGGTCGTCATCTTAAAAACGCCCTTAGATCCCAGCAGCTCCGGGGCCTCTCTATCCACAGCTCCCTAGCCCTTACCCACCAACAGTTTGTGGATGATAACATGTTGTTTGGCTACCCTTCTGTTCAAGAAGCATCCCTTTTTAAATCCCTTCTGGATGACTTCTCGGCTGCCTCGGGGGCTAGAATCAACATGGTAAAATCCCAGATTTTCTTCTTTCACACCCCTCCTATCACTCAATTTTCTATTGCCTACATTCTTGGTTTTTCCATTGCCACTCTCCCTTCCAATTTGGGCGCTCCCTTAGTTGTCTCTGCAATCAAGCATGCCTCCTGGCAAGGACTCCTTGAAAAACTTGAAGAACGCCTTTCTTCCTGGACTCGCAAATCTTTGAACATAGCAAGCAGATTGATCCTAATCAAAGCGGTGCTACAGGCTATGCCTCTATATCTATTCTCAATTCTTGCAGCGCCAAAATGGGTTCTCAAAAAAATCAAAGCCCTACAATGCAACTTTCTATGGGGTTCAAATGGCACCAATCATAAATGGGCTCTGGTCAAATGGTATACTGTGTGCAAGCCAAAGGAACAAGGAGGAATAGGACTGCGTGATCCTACTCACAACAATGCCATCATGAATGCCAAGATTTGGTGGAATTGGCTCAAGGCTCCTAATAAGCCATGGTCCATCATCTGAACTGCAAAGTATGCCAAACATATACCACAGGAAGAACTTATATGATTCACACCAATGGAGAAAGGCTCCCTCATATGGAATGCTGCAAAACAACACCATCTACTTATACAACAGCATAGCTTTTGGGAAATACGGAATGGCAGCACTGCTAGATTCTGGACTGACTCCTGGGATCAATTCCCAAAACTCACCAACATTCACAGACCGCCCCCTAGTCCGGAATGCAACATGCAGCAGATGGAAACAGTTCAGCAACAGTGGACAGACAGCACAACTCAGGGATACAGACAGTGGAAACAGGCTGAAAGGCTGATAAGGAATACTGATGAGCAAACTTTGGTAGCCTTGAATTCAGAACTTAAAATTTGATGCATTAGAACATCGGATAACAAGGACATTCTTAGATGGGGATACTCCCCAAAGGGCTCCTTCTCCACCAAGGAGGCATACAAAATTCTAAGCAGCGATCCAATGCCCAGAGATCCCTTATGGAGCAGAATTTGGATTCCGGGGGTTTGGCCTAAATTCTCCCCTTTTCTATGGCTCTTTGGACATCAAATAATTCTCACTTGGGACAACTTAAGAAAGAGAAGCTTTCATGGCCTCTCAATATGTCCCAATTGTAGTTCTCAGGAGGAAACTTTGCAGCATCTCCTCAATACTTGTTCTCTGGCCAATCAATTGTGGGAGAAAGCAAGTTTTTGTTGTCAAAAAAATTGTAGAAACCCTGAAGATATAATCAGATCCATACGCAACTGGCATCAGACTCCATACAAGAGTGAATTACTCAATCAACTTTGGAGAATAATCCCAGGCCTCCTCCTATGGACTATTTGGAAAGAGCGCAATAAGCATATTTTCAAAGATCAAAAAACTCATCCAGACATCATCTGGAGGAATTTCTGTCTCAATCTCACAGAAACTTTGGCTCTGCAAACCTGGTACATAGAAGACTTCCCAACCCAGGCAAATGAAAAGGCCATTTGGGAAAATTGGGGCATTCAGCTTCATCAAGGATCACAAGTACACAGAGCTTCTAGAACCTCCGTCAACGCCTCGAAGTCCTGCTTCCCTCCTCCTAAAAACACCTACAAACTCAACTTCGATGGCGCTTCTAAAGGTAATCCAGGCAAAGCGGGATTTGGAGGCATCTTCAGAGATCATAAGGGCAATCCTATAGTAATTTACCTCGAAAATCTTGGATGGGATACGAACAACTCAGCTGAGCTGGAAGTTCTTTGGCAAGGACTTCTCCTCTCCCAACAACATGGGCTTCAACCTCTTGAGATTGAAGGGGATTCCAAAATTCTCAGTAACATGGCCACTCAACTCCTAAATGGGGCTCATGTGCACAAAATCGCTAATAGTTGGAGACTTGAGGCACGTTTGGGGGATATAGAGCGATGGCTCCACATCAATCGAGCTCTCCTCTTCAAGCACATTAGGCGGGAAGGCAAAAAAGTCGCTGATCTACTTGCCAACTTGGGAGTGGACAAGGAACACAATCTTCTCTCAGGAACTCTTGATATAATTCAGAATTATGATCAAAATCAGGAATGCAAAAAACTGGTTTAGAGTGAAGCGGAGCTTCCGGATGCGGGTGCAGAGGACAGAGTCTAATGTGATGGGATGGGGGTGCGGCATGGAAAGGAGACACCTGCCCCCCCACAAGACGGTTGGTGATCGGCATTTAACGTTTGCAGTGTTTGGTTTAATGGCATTTACTCTTGGCACTGGTTACAATCGCTCCTCCGATATTCGAAACAATTTCACGTGGGGTGACATGGCTCGACTCTTGGCTACTATTAATGGTGGTTTATTGCAGGGGGTCCTTCGAGGAAAGGTCATTTGGATGGATAATATGGAGAGCTACACTGGTTCGGCTTACGCTCCCTTTCTTGTTAATCAATGGTGCACCCCGGATGCAGAATTCTCATCTCTGCTCACGGAAATTGGCAAGCGGAGTAGGTTGAATTGTTGTTTGTTTTTTGGGGATAATTTCCACTTCTCCCACTCCGGTTCCTACATGCTCGCTTCTGTCTCTCTCCATTTTCTTTCCCCTCCGTCCCCTGTCAGTCCTGTGCTTCCTCTGTTGCCTGGTTCCTCCAGCACTGTTAAGAACATGCCATGCCTCAGGCATAGGTTGAGGTGTCGAAGAGGCACCACCAGAAGCCTGCCTCAGTGTTCTCCCTCCACCTCCAGCACCTTTTCTGAGTCTGCCTCTCAATCGGATAGCCACCCTGGAATTCAGTAAGGACACCTACTCTGTTCAGGTTGTCGCTTAGGCTCCACTATTCCTCCGCTTCCCCCTGCTTAGACCCACACTACGCACTTCTCTTTTAACAGTTCACTCAACCGCCCTAAGGTCACATCCTCCATCATCGTTGTCTTCCATGAAGAGCCTCAGGAGGAAGCTACTAGTTCTCGTCAGACAGGACTGTTCACCACTGTGGCCCAGTCCTAGGGTCCTACTTTTGGGTCATTGCACCTTGCGAGCAAGGATCTGCAGGGTTAGGTGGGCCAGGATTTGCAGGGTCAAGCGAGCCAGGTTTTACAGGGTCAGGAAGGCGGGATTCAATACATGGACATAGTACATAGCAACATTGGGCAAGCGAGCAAGGCGCAGGTGGCTCCACCTCCCTCCAAGCGGGTGGTCACCTCCATTGAGGACCTATACACAGTGGATGGGGAACCGGACGAGCTCTGGTTCAGAGTTGTGGAAACGCCTTCGGATGAGTAGCACCCCCTTCTCAATTTGGTTTTTCTGTTCTGTTTCGACCCTAACTATCGGGCTTGTTTTTGAGTTTTCAATTCTGTTACAGCCCTTACTCTTGGGCTTGCTTTTGAATTTTGATGCAGTATCAGTTCATACTTCTGTTTTTGTTAGCTATGGCTTCGAGAAACAAAACTTTATGGCTCCCCTGCATGGGAATTCTCTTGATTATCTCTCATGGCTGGTTTCCCTTCTGAAGGGCAGTCTACATCTCTAGTTTTTTTGGTTAATATTGCCACATACTTTGGCATAGTTCTGCCTTCGACTCGTTGGACATTTTTACTCTGTTAATAGAATACTTTTACTTAGAAAAAAAAAACATTGAATGTCACATAGGGGAGAAATGTTGGAAATTACATCTAGAAATCAATGCAATGATACAAAATAAACATGTGACGAAGAAAAATCTTATGGCCTTATATTTTACAAATCAGGTGGAATTTTGCTTCGAATTTGTTGATAATATTATTTACACACAAGTGAAAAATGGGGTGAATCTAAGTATCGTATATCGGTGTGAGGAGAAGGAAATCACCAAACCTTTCCATATAGCAATAAAAATCAAGAAGACAAAATTTTATGATTTGGTAGACTTGGGAATCTTAAAATGTATTCCAAGTCATGTTTAGAAAATTTTTGTCTTAATCCTTGTGAGATCATGTTTAGGTACACAAGAACTAAATTTAAAAAGAGCATTGTATGGAAAGAGCTAATTTTAATGAACACATTAGTTTGATTAAAAGTCTTCTTCTCAGACCATTTTCCATTATACCTTTAGCCCATTTAGTAATTATCTTTATTGTTTTAATTACATCAAATTTAATTTTCCCCATAATGGGTGACCATATTTTCTCGACTGAATATTGATTATGACTAAGCATCATTAGAATGAGTGGGGGATGGTTATTCCCTTCACCTAGAAAAGGTTTGAATATAAGACACACACAAATCATAAATATGATTAAATGGTGCAAGGTGTTATAATTATCTCCATATGATTCAATAATTCAGTACTTCTCTGCTCAAGGGATTATCAACTCACTCAAGAGAGATCTTATCAAAGTGCTATGTTGAGGAGTGAAGTTTTATGCTTTATTTCTGACACCCTTGAATGTCACTGGGTTGGTGAGATAATGGGACTTGTCCCAATTTTTAATGGCCAAACATTATGATACAATTATTTACAACTATTCTCCAATATGAGAGAAAATAAGATTACTTGTGACAAGTTTATACAAAAATTTAAATAAAATTGATTAATGTGGTATAATGAAAAGAAATCATATTATATAATAAATTATAAATATCATTGTGTGTTAATAAACATAAGTTAAAGTGAACTAACAACAAAAAAATGAGTCACTTTGCAGACATATTTCCTAAAAAATCATACCCTATCAACCATAAAAATATAAATGTATGTATTTAAAATATAATGTAAATTTTAATAATAACTTTACATTAAGGATGTGACGGAGAGCAAAGGAAATAGGGTTCTTAGTTCTAGGCTAACTGGTAACACTGTAGTCATATCACACATGCATGCAATTGACGAGAAGTGCTACTCTAGACTGTTGGTATTTGGTCCCAAGAGATGGAAGCATCTGAACGAAGCATGCACGCTCGTGCATCATGGTTATTGGTGCCTAGGTGACCCATGACCCGTAACCCTCATTCGATTACCCTTGCCCTCCCTTTTACCGGTTATGGCCACGGGTACTGCACTAATCAATAGCCTCTCGACCCTCGTAAGGTATTAATATGAATACTTGGCACCAGAGAATAGGAACCCGCGATTGGGGGGAAAGGGGAATTTCAGATAAAAAGCTATCACCTAAGGGAGGATCGACCATGGTGCTTATCAGCGGTAGGAAAAAAAGAAAAAAATCATTACATATTATAGTGGAACGCCTTATTTCCTAGATGTTTTATGGGGATTTGGACCCTGAAATGCCCCCCTTATGTAAGATAAAATAGATTTGGAGATGGGCCATACCCATGTATTGCTTGAATTTGAGACATCACTTGCACGGGGTCATATATCTCAAATACCACGTAGCAATGGATGCCTTAAGATATAATGTTGTGTAACCAGCTCCAAAAAGAGAAGAAAATAGATATCAACGCCTTAGAAATGAGCCACTTCGAGGGGGAAACCTCCAATACATTACATAAATGAACAATTCTTGGATGACACAAATTACAAAACCTCATTTCTATATATAGGAGTCCATAGGGCCACAATGTAATCCTAGCCGACCTAACAATAATAATTTAAGGGCACAATAATAAAAAAATGGGGGTTACAAGGGTACAATAATAACAATAAGGGGGGCTACACTAACATAATAAGGGGCTACACTATTAATATAGGGACTTAACATGCCCCTCTCCTTCAAACAAGTGTTGTCCTCAACGCTTGATTATTTCTTGATGCTTCTGTATAAAATTCTCATCCTCCCATGTGAAATCTTCTACAAGAAAGTTCTTCCACTTGCTGAGATACTCTGAAATTGATCGTACTTGTCGAGTTCTTGTTTCTATGACTGCTTCATAACTTCTTTCGATGTGATGTTGATCTTCCTGTTGTTTCATTAGATTCCGCACCAAAGTTGGGTTATCCTTTGAGAGTTGGAGAACTTGTTGTTGATGCTCGATGTGATCTTCCATTAATTTATCATCCATATTTTCTATTATTTGATCCTTCAAACCATCCAACTTAGCCTCCATTTCTGCTTTTAAACCATCTATTTCATCTTCAATTGCTCTTCGTAAGATTGAAACTTGTTGCACTTGGTATCGTAATTTTGATATCTCATACTGCAACTCTTCCTCTTCATGCATCATAGTATAGCTTTTTGAGGGATTAATGGGTATGGAATTATTTTTTGGAGGCATTATAGAACCCATTACTGACAAAAATTCTTCAATATTCCCTTGGAATCAATTCAACTTGATTCTTCAAACAAGACTTATGCAATTCGGAAAAAAACAATA
Source organism: Pinus albicaulis (assembly GCA_034641835.2). Taxonomy (NCBI): domain Eukaryota; kingdom Viridiplantae; phylum Streptophyta; class Pinopsida; order Pinales; family Pinaceae; genus Pinus; species Pinus albicaulis. The sequence continues at coordinate 1,994,817,259 of CM076575.1, forward strand.
CACACCTTTTTCTTGCTTTTGAGGAGCTCGATATTGAAATTGGATTATATCTGTGATTGCTGCCCTTAAATATTTTAAATTCAGCACTGAATTAGCCCTCTGAATTATCTTTTGAATGCCACAAGTCTTACCTGATTTGGATTCTCCAAGACAAAGTTGTGTCCAATATCCCACAATGACCTAATTCTGGACTAGTTCAGTAGAGCGAACTTGTCGTACTTTCCACGTGTCACTGTTTCGTCCTTTGTCTCGAAACTTGATAGCCAAGAAACTATAGTCCGTGTACTTGTGACCACTTTTTACAGCACTCCAATCCAATGCCCAGAGAGAGAGCTATTGAACTTTTCCCACGATCACCTTTTTGAGATGAAATTCAGGAGCCTGAAAAAGCACTGCCTTCCACAGATCATATCTTCAAAAATATTGCGAACCAAGCTTTGAATTTTTTTGATTAATTTCCTCAGGATTTTAGCTTCGCACCATACACATTTTAGATTCTGAACCTTCGTAGAAACAAAGTTATAGCTCAAATTCCACGATGACTAGTTTATGAGCTTGAAAAAAGACCTAACTTCCACAGATGATATCTCTGAAAATATTGCGAACCAAGCTATGAAATTTTTAGACAATATTCCTCAGCATCTCAGCTTCGCACCCTAAAAATTTCAGCTTCTGAAACTTCGTAGAAAACAATTTATAGCAAAAATTCCACGATCACCTGTTTGGAGCAACGAAACCCTAGAATCCAAAGCTCTGATACCAAATGTTGTGTAACCAGCTCCAAAAAGAGAAGAAAATAGATATCAACGCCTTAGAAATGAGCCACTTCGAGGGGGCAACCTCCAATACATTACATAAATGAACAATTCTTGGATGATACAAATTACAAAACCTCCTTTCTATATATAGGAGTCCATAGGGCCACAATGTAATCCTAGCCGACCTAACAATAATAATTTAAGGGCACAATAATAAAAAAATGGGGGTTACAAGGGTACAATAATAATAATAAGGGGGGCTACACTAACATAATAAGGGACTACACTATTAATATAGGGACTTAACATATAAATAGACGCCCTGCTACATGCAGTCATTGACCTCTATATGCCATCGAATCAATGCATTCATCAACCATTATTGGGGCATCCAAAATAGGTGCTGACAAGAGACAACAAAAGGGCATCAAATATTGTGAATCAGGAAACCCCAACCCACTTTCAAATTTTCATTAAACCTCCTGTGTGGAAGAGTATTTTATTTTGGGTACAAGATAAAGAGAAGGTGAAAAACCAAAGCATAATATCAGGAAATATTTAGGATACCAAATTCATTTGCAATCCTTGATCTATGGAGTTAAATATTTATAAGATTCCTTCTCAATCAAGGAATACTTCATAAGCTTTGGGTCTAACATTCATCTCAACTTGAGACTAAGAGGAGTAACAAAAAAATAGGGAAAATCAAATGGCCATGGGGGCACAATGGGGGGAAACACCTCAAAATAATAACTCCCTAAAGGATGCCCCCCATATAGTAACATCTTACTGGGGGTGAATAAAGTAGTTGCACCAGCAGAACGAATGGAAAACATCCCTAGCGCTTACATAGTAGAGAAATTGAACCACACACTAGAACTGAACATAGACATTCCAAAAATTGATGAGCATCGCACCAAATATGAATCAAAAGCAATCATATGCAGATCTAACTGCTTTTGGCCCAAACAAATGGAGCTCTTTCATTGGATTTTCACAAACTGGACTATCGATTGCAAAATCCATCTCTATTCCAAAGGGTTTTTCATAGTCAAGTTTCCATCCTTGGAAGCCAAAGACAATATACTCAGGGATGGACCATGGTTCTGGGGATCAATCAGACTCTTCATTACACCATGATTTCCTTAATTTTATGCAAACATTATGGTTGTAACTAGAATGTCAATTTAGGTCTGGTTGTACAACCTTCCGCTTCATTTTTGGAATGAATGCGTATTACAAGGCATTGGCAACATCATTGGTAGATATACATCAAAAAATATACGCAATTATTGGAGGAGAGAATATACACTTTCGTTCATATTTATGTGGAAGTGGATCTCAGCAAAGGATTACCAAAAAGCATACAATTGGTACATAAACAACAAAAATAGACACGACACCTAGATTATGAAAACATTGCTTTCATAGGCAAAATCTGCAGGAAGACTGGCCATTTACAAAACACATGCCCTGATGCAAAAAAAAAATGACAAGGAAAGCAACCAAAGGGTGGCAATTTCCCCCATGTGAACCAGAGGAGGAGGCAGAAGAAGAAGAGGATGATCCAATCCCAAATGAGAACAAACTGACAGCAATTGATACAGCTGCACAAGGAAATGAAATGTAAGATCCTTTTGAACTAATATCCCCAGATTAGCCAACAAAGGGACCATTAGCTCTGGACATTAGGGGAAATAAAAGGCACCACTTATCAGATACCTCAGACTTAGACATGGATAATGGAGTACTCACAGGAGAAAACTAGCTTGCCCTTGTCACCTCTTCGCCATCACAAGGTGCATGGTGAAAGGTTGAGAAGAAGAAAGGGAGAAAAAGTTAAATTTATCCTCATATATATTTTTATTTTCTCTTGTTTGCAACTTTAAACACCAGTCTTCACTGGTAATTGGTCCAATTACCAACTTATGCAACAAATAAATTTGTTTTCATTAATCAAATTATGATTTTTTCCTTGGAAAAATAAATAAATTTACGCTATTAATATCAGAAAATCTACCTCAAAAGGTAAAGAAACACAAAGTAATTTCATTGGAGAAATATGTTAAAATGTCAACTATAAAAAAAATATTAATTTTATTAAAAAAATGAGAGTCCAATGTACCGTTTCAACTGATTTCTAAGAAAAATCAAGGCTTGAAATAACTTGAAAAATGTCTATGATGTAACATGATTCATACAATATACGTCCTGAATGTCTAACAATAAAGCAAGTTGAAGTGTTGGGAAGCATGGGATATTTATATAATATTGGACAATGATGTTTTCTGCAAAAATCATATCGATTAGCACTGATATAAAGGAAATATCATGCCTTCTAATAGCAGTAATTGATGCAATAAATAAATAGAAATATTTGAGAAATAAATAGAAATTATATCATCTCACTTTACTCCTTGTCACTCATTAAAATATTTCTATTGTCACGAAAACAAGTAAGCTCTATTACTCTAGAAATAATGCGTCAAAGGAAAAGATGACAACTTAATGAACTTATGCACACCTCTCCTCACTAGCATCTTCCATCCTTGCTTCCTTACATTATGTTTATTTTTATACCTCCCTTAGGTAGTTGGAGGCAAAATCGTCTATTAACTAATTTTTTGTTATGATAAAGGTATTTTCTTTTTAATTGGGATAAAGCATTTAGAATGAATCATAGTTTTAATTAATTTAATTTTATAAAGTAGGTGGGGTCCCCGAAAAGGCTCATAAAATTTTCATAATAACCTTGTAGCTCCATAATAAGCATATAAGATATGGCTTTATTGCTAACACCACCATCATGATAATCATGTGAGTAATGTGAGAAATTATCCATAAATATATATAATCAAGTGTATAAAACTAACTTGTGTCCCCCATAGGAAATCCATCAAATATATGTACCATGAACATGATAAAGTGTTGTCCCAAAATATAAAAATGTAAAAGTTTGAAATATTTCAAGTAAAATAAAGTAAAACCCACAATATTAATGAAACTCAAGTCAGTTCCAAATTTCTTCTTGGACTAGTATCATAGGAGGGTCTCTTTTCCTCTTTTTCTCTCCTATTAACTCTTTTGTTTTTCTCCCTTATATTTTTCCTTGATCATCTACTGAAAAACCTCGTGTTGTATTGTACTCAAAATAATTCATCGTGCAACCAACAAATTTTTTATTATAAAATTTCAATATAAAGACTACTTTGAGTCATGTTTTTCATGATCTTAGAGTCCTTGTATAAACACATAAAGGAAATATGCAATATAGGGGGAGATTTTCTAGGAATCCACACATATAGGACAAGCGTAATAGAAAATTTATGTCGGCACAACAATATAGTTAGAGGAATAAAACATGATGATACTTATAAGAATTGTTTATGGAAACAAGATTAAAATGAAATGAAATGAAATGTAATAAGTCAATAAGAGCACATATCCATTTATATTTTATGATATAAATAGAAATACAATCGGTATAAAAAGTTTATAGTTGATTAGAAATGACTATAATATGACTTTTCATTATTTCACTAAATAAAAATGGACATAAACAATAATATTCATGACATCTATATGTAGGACATAATATAAACAAGAAGGGTTGTGGGGCAGCAAGTCCCTACCACCAGCCACAATGTATATTATTTGACTTTAGTTTTGTTAGCTTGAATTAATTGTTGCATATATGCATGGTTTCATGGTGTTATGAGTAGCTTTTATAGTTTTACCTTTCGTTGGTTCATGAATTAATTATGTATATTTGTTAACTTTAAAGTCTAGTGCTAATTATTGTTTCTAGCACAACCATTAAGTTATGGTCATTATAAAATTGACAACAAATTCCATTTCATGTCCAGTTTATATTAATTCATAATTTTATTCCTTAATGGACGTATATAAAGCATGAAGACTCTTCTGGTAGTAATTGATAATTCATATGTGTATAGGTTAAAGCGATTATATAAGGCATTAAGACATGTTTGGTAATAATTAATTCATCATTCATATGCTTAATGTGGGTATATAATGCATGAAGAAAGGTGACTTTGGTACCACATGAAAATAAGAAATAACTCGTCCTTCCTTTCCTGAAGGAAACTTCTTTCTGTCAAAAAGGTCCTCGAGCGAGTACTTATGTGTTATCGCACATAGAAATGGGTTGAAACAATGTAGTTCATGCCGAGCCAATCCCAAACCGAAGTGATAAGAAATTTTCCAATTTACTAACATATAGAAGTGTGATTTTTTGCATCGATTCTCTTGGAAACATGAAATAAATATGAAGAGGAAAGATTCATCAATCACTCTATTTAAGAACATTATTGTGTCCTCAAACGTCTCTTTGTATTGAGTAGCAAGGCATCCCAGTCAGCCATATGTAAACACGCAATATCTTAGTATAAATTTTTTTAAATAAATATATTTAAACTAACATAAAAATTACTAATTGTTATTAAAAGTAAAACTTGTCATCTTGGGGCTTGCATTCAAGCTACATGTCGGTTCTTCACACTAAACATTCACTTGTATATGAGTGTGAATCTAAAACATGAAGAAATTCTTGATTACATAGATGGTCATTTGATATGGATGGTTGTCTTGTATTTCACTAGAAAAACTAGAGATAAGTGGCACGATCACAGATATGAGTGGAGGTTCTGCTAGTTTTCGAATGACTAGCCTTCAATGAACTTAAAGGATCTTTCTATAGATGTAGTATGTAGTCCGTTTGTTAGGAGAATCAGTTGGGTATCTATGCTTGGGCTCAGACGACTCCAGTGAGACAAGGAAAGCAACAATGGCTGGCATATTTACAACCTGGTCTTACCGCTCTTTTTTAGAGTGAGTGTTCATATGATATGTTGTATGCAAATTTTTATCAATAGAGAGAGGTATACCATATTCTTTTCAGGTTCTTATGTTGATGACCACTATATTTATCCAGAGGGAAAAAATTATGTTATATTCAAAGGTGTGCTACTGGCTGGTTTATCAAATTCACCGATATGTTTTATCCAGCTTTATTCTCTCAGTTTCCCCTTTCCATCACTGGGAATGAAGTTGCAGTGAAACAGGTTTGGCATGAATCCAAGCAATTCGTGAGGGCCCTAATAAAATAGAGGACAAGACCTTGTAAATTAAAAAAAAAAGGTGGCAACTAGATCGAGCCTTGGCAGTAAAATGCACTGTAACAACACATAGACATTGTCATTGATTTATTATTTGTAGGTAGGTGCGTAAAGGGTATGGTATGTTCAGTACAAGTATGAAATCTTGGCTTCATGCAACCCCAATGGGGTTTCTATGCTTCCAAAGGCTAAAAATGATCCCTTTTATTTCATGAAGGGGGAGGGTGAAATTATTATTCCATGATTATTATCTCCACTCCATACGATGTTAAGGTCGTTACAGGCCATGTATGACTTGGGGCTTCACTTGACCCATGAAACCTCTTACTTAGCTTACAGTACAAGAACAACCTTCCATATAAGTATAGCCATCTAAGCCCAGTAAGCTTGCTAGTAGCAGATCTTGTAGTTTCAGTTAGGTTCGACCCTGTGCTCATTTTAGTCACCCACAATATCGATCTTGAACTATAGAGTAAGCAACATCATGTCAAGTTAGGTATCGATGCAAATAAGGCTCGATGTTAAATTAGTTAGGCCATTAGTATGATAGCTATTGTGGGGCTCGATGTAAATCAAGGGCTCTTTTTCAGGGCTAGGTAAAAAACCCAAAAATATGGGGTTTTAGAGAGTAATGAGCCTCAACAAATTATTATTTTTTAGTAAGAATTTACAAAAGTGAGCAGTCGCTACAATTGCGAGAGTAATCTGGTTGGTCAAGCACTGTGTTATTTGTTATCTAAAGCACTAGTACGAGTAACATAGCTAAAGGAAAGTTGTGCAGCTACGCTTGGACAGGACTAACACCCCCGACAAGAAAGACCATCCAGCCCATTCCACTTGTAAGAAAGGTTAGTAAGGGAATTTCACATTCCCATAATAAATTAGGGTATTTCCTCACCACTAGTTTTCGGTAGCCAAGTGAAGCATCGTGGGCCAAAGTGACATAAACAAGATTTTCAAAAATAGTTATTACTCTTTACCTTCTCTTTTTCTATTCTATTGCATAAGAGGGTTGCATACCAGAGTTTTGAAGCAAAGCCCTTCGAATCCTGAAAAACATACAAGGCCCCCGGAAGAACCAACAAGCCAAAATTTCCATTCTGGAAGAAAGACAGGCGAAAGCTTATGCCAAATTTTTAAGGGAAGACTAAACACCAAACATTGAGGAGACTGACAATTTCTTGAAAATGTGAGAAGGCAAGGTCCATGGGTGGGTACTTGTGAATGGAAATCGAGAAAATTGTTGTCCTCTAAAATGGAATTCCATCTCCTGCATACAACCTTTAGTCATGAAGAGAAAAAAGTGAGGCACCCTTGCAAGGACTTCACTAATAATATCCTCTATTAAGTTTCACCAATTTCTCTCTTCCATTTGGATGTCGAGTTGGAGATATCAGCTAAAAGAGGCTACAGTGTCTTCGTCAAAGCCTTTGGGTTTGGTTTTCAGAACCTTTTACCGAGATGCGTTACTTTTTGTATTTCCAGATGGATTCAAAAGTGTCGGCCTCTGGGACTCCTCTTCAAATAATAACCCGTTGTTGGAAACACATGTAGTAGTTGATATCAAAAGGCCAGTGAGGTCTACCAGGGATTCAGCAGAAATAGTTTCATCCATGATCGTTGAAATACAATGAAAGACCTAAAATAGAACAAGTGTTGCAACAAAGCCTATATTTTAAAACCATTTTATGTCAAAACTATGAAAATTTGAAGCCAACTGAAATAAAAATTTGGAATTTCCAAACAACTCTCATCAAATATTGTTATTTCTATGAAACCCATAAAAAAATTTTGACAACCTAAATAAACATTTCACATTTCAAGATAACCCGAACCAGAATAGTATAGGGACAACCGTAGATGAAATATCCACAAAGAATAATTTTTCCATAGTGTGACAGTAAGTTTAGTTGAGGGAGTGTACGAAATCTTAGGTTTATGTGGTATCCCTATAGTGATAAGAAAGTTCATTGAATGGATGTGAGCTTAGGGGAATGACGTGTAAACAATATTTTTTTATTATTAATAAATAATGTGTTTTAATAAATAAATAATGCGGTTTAACAACGTGTTTTAATATTGTGTATTGATAAATTATAATTTTTTATTTATTTATAAAAAATTTAACTATTTTTTTCTAAATTATTTTTAATAAATAATATGTTTTTATTTTTAAAATAATAATTTTTTTATCCCACTACTTTAAAAAAAAAAACATCTAATAGTTTCTCTTTTTTTTAAAGTTATCTATAATAAACAAATATTTTTTATTTCAAATTATAAATAATAACATAAATTATTTTTAAATTATGAATAATAACATAAATTATTTTTAAATTATTTTAATTCTCATTACTATTTAACCATTATTTTGATATTCATCAAAATCACTTTAAAAAAAAAAAATTCAATTTAACTAAATTTTAGCGTTATTTTTAAAGCTATTCTTCTTAAAATATACGTAGTGTTTATTGAAATTTAATATGGTTATTAAAAAATTAGTTATCTTTGTGTTAATTATTTTATATTTATAGGGTAGATATTAATAGAATAGAAGAAAATAAATATTATTTAAATTTTAAAATTAAACATTACTATTTAAAATAAAATTCAGATATTATATTTTATAAATCATATAAATGTTTTTTTTGTCAACGAGTTTAAAACCACTTATTTAAATAAATACGGTGGAGATGTAATAACTAAATTCTTGATAATAAAATTAATAATAAAATATTCAAAATGAACATTATATCAAAAAAAATAAATAAAAAAAATACAAATCATTAAGGTTGGAAAAAAAACCTAAAAGCCAAAAAAATATAGAATAAAAATGAAAAGAAAAATAGAAATAGTTTAATAAAATGAAATATTACTATTATTTGTATTATTTAATAAATAAGTAAACATAAATCATTTAAATTAAATTAAATACAGAGTAAAAATTATATCACAAAGTTAAAGAATTCTTCTAATTCCAAAAATATAGTTAAAAGATAATAAATAAGAAAGTAACAAAATCATGAGCTTGAAATACAAATAAAATGAAAGATGAAAACCATGAAATACAAATATAAAAAAGAGAAGAGACAAACCATTTAATAATAATATCAAAAATATATATATATATATATATATATATATATATATATATATATATATATATATATATATATATATATATATATATACACACGAAAACAATCATTAAGGAAGGAGAGAATATAATAATGCAAACTGAAATCGAAAGAGCCATAAAGAAAGGGATCAACCCGATCTCTTACCGCTAGAGAAAAAATACAGCTACGAAACAAAGAGAAACAAAATTTGATAAAAAGAAAAGGAACTAAAGATGAAGAAATGTGAGAAAGAAGAAACATAAAAATAAAGAAAACGGATCCAACAATTGTTTTTCTTCCATCCATCATCCCTATTTAAATATTATTAATAAAATATTTGAAATACCATTAATTATTCATTTATTTATAAAATATGACTATAATTTAAAAAATATATAAATTTTAATGAATTTTGTTAATGAGTTTATACATTATGAATTCAATGTTCATGTTAGGTGACATAACCTTTGACAAAATGAATTTAGTTAAAATATCAGAAAAAAGGACAACTAAGAGTCCATGTTCGAATGAACCGCAATGCAGTGTATTCTTTAATTTAATCAATTTAGTTAAGTATATTTATCAATTTATTTGTTGTCGATTGGGTCTTTTATGTTTTATATAAAATTCATATTTACTAATTTGAAACATTGTCAAGTTTGTTTATATTTTGTTTTCACATTAAATTGATTAAAATATTAATATAAGAGTAGGTTTTTAAATTTAATATATTAACTTACTATGTTTAGTAAAAAAATAATAAATATGTGTGTAGAGTTTTATTAAATTATAGTTACCATATTGCTCTCATTAATTAACCAACATCCACTCGAGTATTATAAAATTATAATTTTTGAAAAAAACTTACATAGCTTTCCAACATTACATTGCGACAATGATTGTGTCAATATGAAAATCAACCATAGTCAATAATAGCCAATCATGTTTATTTGAGGGTTTATAATATTTATGTTGGATTTTATATACCTTGGGTTTATAATATTAAACACAAGGGTTTAATATTACTCTGTAATATTCCTAATTAGCTACAACTAATTGGAATATTCGATTTTGTTAGTTTTCCGTCTATAGTTTGTAAATAAATAAAAAAATTGAGTGAAGAGGGTCTAACTCACTTAAGTGAAATAAGACATCCACCTAGTAGCACAACGTTGTGTCTTAAAGGGGAGTCAAGGGGGGCCTAACACCATGTAGAGGAGGAGGGCCTATCTACACTCTAGAAGTTTCTACAAGCTTCTGCGCAGATAAGGATGAGTATGTGGAGGAGAGAGAGGCTACGTTGGGTTTGGAGGGAAACCAATGTTATAGAAGATGGAGGAGCCTCCTCATTTCATTCATTCTTGAATTGATGATTTTTGAGTGAGACATTTGTCTTCTTGAGCACGCTGGTTATTTAGCCTGTCTGCACCACTGTTTAGTGCATTGAGTGTCTCTGGTCGGAGATCTCGCCCATAGCCCTGGGGGACTTCGAGTGCCTGCTCAAGCAAGGTTGGTTTTTCAGTATTTTGTGAGTCATTTTATTGTTTGCGTTTGTTGCAGAGCTGGAGCTTATAGTGACTGCACAGTCACTGGGAGAGAGGACGCAGTCCACTTTGGAGAAGCTTTGGATTGGGGTTTCTGCAAGTGATTTCGCCAGGATTTTGAGCAGAGGATCAGCCTTTGCCCTTAGGAGACTTTTGGCGGAGTTTGAGGCAATGTTTCAGCTGTTTCCATCTAGCCACTGCGCAGAGCCTTGGAGGCCAGCGTAATTCACTGGGGAGGCAGTTTCTGGTGATTTCCGGGGGTGGCCATTCTTGGAATGGTTTTTGGATTTTGTCTGGGTTGTTGAGGAGAGGAGGTTTGTCGATTTTCAGCTCATTTCGACAAGGGGATCATCCCCTAATCTTCAGTCCATTCCAGCAGTAGCAGCTACACGGCAGTTTTCCAGCAGCTGGGACGCAGTTCATAGAGCATCCATTTCCTATATTTTCTGAGAGTGTTTCTTCACTTGCTTTGAGCAAGATCGCCTATTGTACTTCATTTCATTTCCGAGATTAATAAAATGGCTCAGCATTTACTCTCTATGTTTTCTGGATGAGTTTCCGTAGTTGTCGTATTCTCTTTCTATTGTATGTGTATTATTGTTTTCGAGCATTCTAGTTCTATACCACTTGGTGCATTTATCTTTCACTCTTAGACATAGTTTGGAAAGGGCCAGCTAGCCTTTGGATCTCGTCCTCTTTCTAGAGGAGAAATATTTGGTAAATGCCCTCCTAGTCTATATCTGGTTAGAGTTTGTAGTGTTTTAGAAATATCCCCGAAACGGGATATTACAGTGGTATTAGAGCATAGTTTTGGCTCAGCCTGTGGTCTATGACACCAGGGAGGAGACCATACAGAGGCAGGAAGTATAAAGGTCGTGAGTGTAGGTTGGACACCACCTACGAAGAGGAATACTGTGCCCAGGTGGAAGACGCAGATCAGGAGAGAGAGCCTGTGACGGACACAGATCAGGTGGAGCTTGTAGTATATTTAAGAGAGAAAGAGTCGATGGTAGATGATACAGAGGCCAAACAGTTTGGAGAGGCACTCCTCAAGTCTTTGCAGGATTTAGCTAGACAGTTTGAGGTGATGGGACAGAGGTTCACAACTATGGAGGCTAGGCAGCATGAGACTACATGGGTTTTCCAGGTCGAAGAGGGATTAGGTACATCCCACCATTTACCGGAGCAGGGTGCTGCTCAGCGTGATATTCTCAACCGATGGCTTCCCTTGCACCTACCTGCTCTACCATGCCCACTTTCTTGGGAGCAGATATAGGGGCAGGAGCCTAGCAGGAGGCAGAGCTTGGACACTTAGATGAGTATTTTATAGAGTATCAGTCCTACAGGCAGGAGTTCAGGGATGCTCTCACATTTAGAGATTTTGTGTAGCTCCAACGGGAAAGTAGACCCCGCGATCATCACAGAGGGCACCGACATTATCATGATGGAGATTCCCACCATGCCTCTAGTAAATTTCATTTGCCTACGTTTGATGGATCATCAAACAGTTCAGCAAAGTCTTGGGTGGAGAAGCTGGATATCTTTTTCCAGCTTAACCAGATGTCGGAGATAAAGGCCATCAAGGTGGCAACATTACATTTGGATGGTGAGGCCCAAGACTAGTGGTTCCATGGGATGGTGACACTCGGGCATTTCATAGTGACGACATATGCCGAGTTTACCAGGAGGTTGATGGAGCGTTTTGACCAGAGAGATCTGGAACAACATTTTGTTGAGCTGACTAATCTCAAGCAGACAGGGAGCCCAGAGACATACATTACAGATTTCTTGAGGGTCTCGGTGATGGTGGCAGATCTATCTGCGACACGGATGATATATATGTTTGTGGAGGGATTGGCAGAGCCACTTGGAGGTCTAGTCATATCTACTAGACCAGCTACACTCTAGGATGCTATCAACAGGACCAGGGACTTACAGGATGCATTTCCCAGGACGCAGACACCTTACCCCCAGAGACAGGGCTTCCAGCCCAAGGGGAAGGATGTGAGGGTTCCTCCTCCAAAGGGGGATCCGTGATGGGCACAGATAGATGATGATGCCAGGAGAGAGTTCAGGAAGAAGCGGCTGTGCTTCATGTGTCAGGAACCGTGGGCACCAGGGCATAGGTGTGCTTCTGGAAAAAGCACACTTCATTAAGGTCTTCTCCGATGATAGCGGGGAAGAGGATGAGGAGGATGATGAGGAGGAGGCAGAAGATAGTCGGACGGCCTAGGATCAGTTGCCGCCTCCACCTCCAGGGACAAGAGGTGCATCTTTTGCACCCACAGGAGGAGCCCTTGCAGCTTTGTGAGGAGTTCCTAAGTATTTGATGTTGCGCGTACGAGGGAAATTATGTGGCAAGCGAGTATCAGTTTTGGTTGACAGTGGGGAAACCCCCAACTTCATTGATGCACAGATGGTCGAGTGTAGCGGTATATCGACAGAGAGTTTTGACGGGTTTTCAGTCTTGGTCCCAGGAGCCTAGATGATGCAGTTTGCCTAGTATGTTCCAGAGTTAGCAGTGACGATGGGTACTTACACCACGACTGATCACTTTTTCATGGTCAAAATACCAGATACCAATGTGGTACTAGGTGTTCAGTGGCTGATTACTCTGGGAAAGGTCACCACATATTGGGAGGCCTTAGAGATGGAGTGGGATGAAAAAAAGACTGGAAAGAATGAGAAGATCCACAGGATGCATACTTACCCACCTGTGACATTTTCGGCACACCGGATGGAGGCAGACTTCCGAAAGGGAGACATAGAGTGGGCGGTTGAGTTGCGGGCATCAGAGGCAGAGACCACCGGTCGAGCAGTTCATCCAGATATATAGGCCATCCTTGACATGCATGAGGTAGTGTTTGGGGATATACCACCAGGTCGGCCACCAGATAGAGGGTTTGAGCATACCATAGAGCTTGAGCATGGTATTCAGGCGATGATCACTAAACCCTATAGGCATCCCAAAGCCTATCGGGATGAGATTGAGCGGGCCATCTAGGAGTTGTTGGCTCTTGGACACATCAGATCGAGCACGAGTCCGTTTTCTTCTTCTGTAGTGCTGGTGAAGAAGAAGGATGGCACCTTGAGGATGTGCATTGACTACAGGGCCCTGAAAAAGAAGACTCTGAAGAATAGGTACCCTATACATAGGATCGATGAGCTGATGGATGAGTTGAGAGGAGCTAACTTCTTCTCAAAGATCGATTTGAGATTAGGGTACCACTAGATTTGCGTGAGGGAACAAGAAATTCCCAAGACCGCCTTCATGTGTCATTATGGGCACTTTGAGTTTTTGGTTATGCCTTTTGGGCTGACTAATGCACCAGCCACGTTTCAGTATTGCATGAACCATATCTTCCGCATTCATCTGAGGAAGTTTGTATCGGTCTTCTTCGATGACATATTCATATATAGCAGGAGATGGGAGGAGCATCTCCAGCATATAGAGGCAGTGCTACACATCTTGGAAGAGAAAAAGTTCTATGCTAAGCGCTCCAAGTGTGAGTTTGGGATGACGGATATGTTATATTTGGGTCACATCATTGGAGTGGACGGAGTGAGGGTCCACGAGGAGAATATTAGAGCCATGAGAGATTGGCCAGAGCCAAATAATGTGACTTAAATTCGAGGGTTCATTGGGATATGTACCTATTACAGGAAGTTCGTCAGAGGATTCTCACAACTTGCTGCACCCCTTACAGATTTGACGAAGAAGGGGGCATTCAGTTGGTCAGATACAGCGTAACAAACCTTTTATAGGCTCAAGGAAGTAATGAGTAGCTTCCCAGGGCTTGCATTTCCATATTTTACACAGCCATTTGTCTTGAAGTGTGATGCGTCGGGAGAGGGGATCGCCGCAGTATTGATGCAGGGGGGACACCCTATAGATTTTGAGAGCCAGAAGCTCCTTCTGCATGAGAGGTTGTATTCCATATATGACAAGGAGATGTCAACCAACATGCATGCTTTGACCAAATTCCAGCAGTACTTGGTAGGGAACAGGTTCAAGGTGAGGACTGATCACAAATGCGGAGTGGAGGGCTCGACTTTTGGTTGAGTACTCCAAGCATAGATTTGCATGTGAGGTGCTAGATGGACAAGTGGCAGATGAAAGGTACAAGGTAGTTGATGATATCATATATTACCGGGACAGGATCTTCTTGACTGAGGGATCTCGGCTTAAGATGAAGATACTCCAGGCATCACACAATTCTCCATTGGCAGGCCATCAGGGGTTTACCAAAACCTACAGGGCCATTAGGGAGAAGTTCTTATGGAAGGGCCTCAAGGAGGACGTACTCCAGCACGTCAGGGAGTGCAATGTTTGTCAGAGGAATCAGGGGGAGATGAGCCATCCCGCAGGAATGTTGCAGCCTCTTCCCATTCCGGAGGGGAAATGGGAGAGCATTTCGATGGACTTCATTAGAGGGTTGCCCATGGTGCAAGGAAAGGATTGTATCTTTGTCATCGTTGATCAACTGAAAAATTATGCGCACTTTTTCGCCATATCCGCACATTACACAGCAGCATAGGTGGCTAAGATATTCATCAGAGAGGTTTTCAGGTTGTATGGTCTTCCTAAGACCATCATCAGTGACAGAGATAGTCATTTCATGGGCAGATTTCGGCAGGATATTTTTTGACTAGTGGGGACACATTTGGCACCGAGTACAAGTTACCACACACAGACGGATGGATAGACGAAGATAGTTAACAAGTGGTTGGAGGGCTACTTGCGTAACTATGTCAATGGGTAGTAGCGAGCATGGTTGAGATGGTTGCATTTGGGGGAGTACTGCTATAACATGACACATCACATGTCTATTAGTATGTCACCATTTTATGCTTTGTATGGGTACCATCCTTTATCTTTTTTTGATGTGATGTTTGGTGCTAGTAAGGCTCCTAGAGCCAAGATTTTGATCCAAGAGAGTCATAACAACCTCCAAGCTCTCAAGGAAAATTCGGCTACAACACAGAACCAGCAGAATATGTATGCCGATAGAGGTCAGGTGGAGAGACAGTTTGAGGTAGGGGACTTGGTCTACCTATGGTTACAGCCATGCCGACAGTCATCACTGATGAAAAATGGGGTTTAAAATCTCAAGCCTCACTTTTACGGGCCATACAGGGTGATACGTGGGATTGAGCAGGTTGCATATGAGTTGGAGCTATCCCAAGGCAGCAAGATCCACAACATTTTCCATGTATCATGCCTAAAGAAGGTGTTGGGGCAGTAGGTGACAGTGACATAGGAGCTCGCACCTACAGATAATGAGGGGCACTTGGTGTTGTAGCCGGATGCCATTATTGATACCAGGGAGACGCGGTTATGGAGCAGGATGGTCCGAGAATTCTTAGTGAGGTGGAATATTTTGCTAGATGAGGATGCCAGTTCGGAGAGCGAGAAGATTTTGCAACATCCATCACTTCAGTTGCTTGAGGACAAGCAATATTTTTCCGGGGGAGATTGTAATATTCCTAATTAGTGACAGCTAATTGGAATATTTGATTTTGTTATTTTTCCTTCTATAGTTTGTAAATAAATAAAAGAGTGACTGAAGAGGGTCTAACTCACTTAAGTGAAACAATACATCCACCTAGCAGCACAACGTTGTGACTTAAAGGGGAGTCAAGGGGGGCCTAACACCACGTAGAGGAGGAGGGCCTATGTACACTCTAGAAGCTTCTATAAGCTTTTGCGTAGATAAGGATGAGTATGTGGAGGAGAGAGAGGCTATGTTGGGTTTTGGAGGGAAACCAATGTTATAAAAGATGGAGGAGCCTCCTCATTTCATTCATTCTTGAGTTGATGATTTTTGAGTGAGACATTTGTCTTCTGGAGCACGCTGGCTATTTAGCCTATCTGCAACACTATTTAGTGCATTGAGTGTCTCCGGTCAGAGATCTCACCCTTAGCCCGAGGGGACTTCGAGCGCCTGCTTGGGTAAGGTTGGTTTTTCAGTATTTTGTGAGTCGTTTTATTGTTTGGGTTTGTTGCGGAGCTGGAGCTTATAGAGATTGTGCAGTCACTGGGAGAGAGGACACAATCCACTGTGGAGGAGCTTTGGATTGGGGTTTCTGCAGGTGATTTCGCTAGGATTTTGAGCAGAGGGTCAACATTTTCCCTTAGGAGACTTTTAGCAAAGTTTGAGGCAGTATTTCAGCTGTTTCCATCTAGCCACTGCGCAGAGCCTTAGAGGCCAGCGTAATTCACTGGGGAGGCAATTTCTGGTGATTTCCATGGGTGTCCATTCTTGGAATGGTTTTTGGATTTTGTCTGGGTTGTTGAGAAGAGGAGGTTTTCCAATTTTCAGCCCATTTCGGCAAGGGGATCAACCCCTAATCTTCAGTCTATTCCAGCAGTAGCAGCTACATGGCAATTTTCCAACAGCTGGGATGCAGTTCATAGAGCAACCATTTCTTGTATTTTCTGAGAGTGTTTCTTCACTTGATTTGAGAAAGATCGCCTATTGTACTTCATTTCATTTCTCAGATTAATAAAATGGCTCAACATTTCCTCTCTATGTTTTCTGGATGAGTTGTCGTAGTTGCCGTAGTTGTCGTATTCTCTTTCTATTGTATGTCTATTATTGTTTTTTAGCATTCTAGTTCTATACCACTTGGTGCGTTTATCTTTCACTCTTAGATAGAGTCTGGAAAGGGCCAGGTAGCCTCTAGATCTCGTCCTCTTTCTAGAGGCTAAATATCCAGTAAATTCCCTCCAAGTATATCTCTGGTTGGAGTTTGTCATGTTTTAGAAATATCCCCGAAACGGGATACTACATATTCCCTTGGTTTTTTTTTAATCGTTTGTATTTATGAGCCCCTTGGATTTATAATTTCAATCCCTTAGGTTTATTGATGTAAGGGTTGATATTCCTAGGATATAATATTGTTCATAGGGATTATAAAAATGATATTAGGGTTTAATATAAATCCCTTGGGTTTATAATCATTGTCAATCATGGTCAATATGATTCTCTTAATATGAAAATCAATCATGATCAACCATGTCTTTTTTAGGGTTTATAATAATTATATTAGGGTTTATATCCCTTGGGTTTAAAATATTAATCCTTTGGGTTTTTTGTTTTTTAGTATTAATCCCTTGCGTTTGTTAGCGCCTTGAATTATAATATCAATCCATTGAGTTTATTAATCTAAGGGTTCATATTCCTAGGGTATAATATTATTGATAGGGTTTATAATATTAATCCCTTGGGTTTATAATCCATTGGACTTACAATATAAGTTATGTTGGTTTATAATATTAATCACAAGGTTTATATTCCTAGTGTTTAATATTAATCGTATAGTTTGAAATATTAATCCCTCGGGTTTATTAATTCTAGGGTTTATATTCCTAGGATTTAATGTTATTCTCTTGGGTTTATAATCCCCTGGGTTTATAATATTAATATGAAGGTTAACAATATTAATCTTAGGGATTTTCTTGATATGAAAATCAATCATGTTCAAGGATGGTCAACCATGGTCCAACATTTCATTGTGACATTGATTGTATCAATATAAAAATCGACCATGGTCGACCATGATCAACCATGTTTATTTTAGGGTTTACAATATTTATCTTAGAGTTTATATACCTTAGGATTATAATATTAATCCCTCCGGTTTAATATTATTCCCTTGGGTTCATAATCCGTTGGGGTTTTGGTATTAATCCCTTGGGTTTATAATATCAAACCCTTGGATTTATTAATATGAGGGTTCAACCATGGTCGAGTGTAGTCCAACGTCACATTGTGACAAATATTGTCTCATTATGAAAATATATCATCTTCAATCATGACCAATATGAAAATAAACCATGGAAATCATGGTTAAACATTGTCAAGTATGGTCCAATGTCACATTGTGACAAATATTGTCTCAATATGAAAATCTACCATGGTCAAACATTTTCAACCATGGTCCCACTTCTCATTGTCCTAAATAGTGTCTCAATATGAAAATCAACCATGGTTAACCATGTTTATTTAAGGGTTTATAAAATTTATTTTAGGGTTTACATACCTTGGGTTTATGTTATTCCCTTGGGTTTATGTTATTCCATTTGGTTTAATATTATTCCCTTTTTAGTTGTTGAGTTTGGAATCTCCATAATGAGCTTTTTTGCGTCAAAATGCTCACTGTGGAGATTCCGAACTCAACAACTAAAAACTCACACCACGAAAATCTGAAATCTATAATTATTCCCTTTGTTTTATAATCCCTTTGGTTTTTTGTATTCATCCCTTAGGTTTTTAATATCAACCATGGTCAACCATATTCAGCCATGGTTAACCATACATTATAAAATAAATCATGGCCTAACGTCACATTGTGACAAGGATTGTATCAATATGAAAATCAACTAAGTACAACCATATGTAGTTTAGGGTTTAAAATATTTATCTAACGGTTTATATACCTTTGGGTTTATAATATTAATCGCTTGGGTTTAATATTATTCCCTTGGGTTCATAATCCCTTCGGGTTTTAGTATTAATCCCTTGGGTTTATAATATCAATCCCTTAGGTTTATTGATCTAAGTGTCCAACCATGGTCGACCATGGTACAATGTCGCATTGTGACAAATATTTTATCAATATGAAAATCAACCATGGTCAACCATGTTTATTTAAAGGTTTGTAATTTTTATCTTAGGATTTATATACCTTGGGTTTATTGTTCTAAGAATTGAACCATGGTCGACCATGGTACAAGTCACATTGTGACAAATATTGTCTCAAAATGAAAATCAACCATGGTCAACCATGTTTATTTAAGGGTTTTAATTTTTTTCTAAGGGTTTATATACCTTGGGTTTATATTATTCCCTTGGGTTGAATAGTATTCCCTTGGGTTAATAACTCCTTGGAATTTTAGTATTAATCCATTTGGTTTATAATATCAATCACAGCGAACCATGATCAGTCATAGTCAACCATGGTCAATCATGGTAAGAAAATGTTCAACCATGATCAACCATGTTTTATAAAATAAAACATGGTCAACCATGGTCGATCGTGGCCAACCATGGTCCAATGTCACATTGTGACAAAAAAATTCACAATATGAAAATCAACCTTAGTAAACCATGGTCCAATTTCGTGTTGTGATAAAGAATGTGTCGATATTAAAATCAATATTGGTCAACCATCGACAACCATGGTCCATCGTTGCATTGTGACAAGACTTGTCTCAATATGAAAATCAACCATAGTAAACTATGCTTAACATTATTTATTTTAGGGTTTATAATATTTATCTTACGATTTAGATACCTTGGGTTTATAATATTAATCCCTAGGTTTATAATATTAATCCCCTAGGGTTCATAATCCCATGTTGTTTTAGTATTAATCCTTTGGGTTTATTATTCCCTTGGGTCTATAATATCAATCCCTTAGATTTATTAATCTGAGGTTTCATACTCGCAGGGTTTTATTTCCTTGGGTTTGTAATCCCTTGGGATTTTAGTATCAAGCCCTTGGGTTTATTATTACCTTGGGTTTATAATATCATGGCCAATCATGGTTAATCATGGTCAACGAATGTCAACCATGTTTTGTAAAATCAGTCATGATCAACGATGCTCAACAAAGGTCAACTATATTTTGTAAAATCAAACATGGTAAACCATGGTCAATCATAGTTAATTATGGTCCAACATCCATTGTGACAAAGATTGTCTCAATATTAAAATCAACTATGGTCAACCATGCTCCAACGTTGCATTGTGAAAAATATTGTCTTGATATGAAAATCAATCACGGTCAACCATGGTTCAACATTGCATTGTGACATTGATTGTCTCAATATGAAAATCGACCATGGGAAACCATGTTTGTTTTAGGGTTTATAATATTTATCTTAGGGTTTATATACCTTGGGTTGGTCAATCATGGTCAATATGAAAATCGACCATGGTCAATCATGATGGAACACGGTCAACCATGGTCCAACATCACATTGTGACAAAGATTGTCCCAGTATGAAAATATACCATGCTCAACCATTTTCTGTTATGGTCAAGCATGGTCCCACGTGGCATTGTGGCAACTATTGTCTCAATATTAAAATCAACCATGGTCAACCATAGTCAACCATGTTTGTTTAAGAGTTTATAACATTTATCTTAGGTTTTATATCCCTTGGTTTATGTTATTCCCTTTGGTTTAATATTATTCCATTGGGTTTATTATCCCTTGGGTTTATAATATCAAACATGGTCAACCATTGTCAAGCATGGTTAATCATGTTTTATAAAATCAATCATGGCCCAACGTCGAATTGTGACAAGGATTATCTCAATATGAAAATAAACCAAGGTCAACCATGTTTATTTAGGGTTTACAATAGTTATCTTAGGGTTTATATACCGTGGTATTATAATATTAATACGTTGTGTTTAATATTATCCCCTTGGGTTAATAATCCCTTGGGGTTTTAGTATTAATCCCTTGGGTTTATACTATCAATCACTTGGGTTTACTAATTTAAGGGTTTAACCATGGTCAACCATGGTACAACATCGTATTAGGATAAATATTGCCTCAATATGAAAATTAACCATGATCAACTATGGTTTTTAGGGTTTATAATTTTTTTCTTAAGGTTTATCTACCTTGGGGGTTTTTGTTATTCCCTTGGGTTTATAATCCATTTGGTTTTGAGTATTAATCCTTTGGGTTTATAATATCAATCATGGCCAACCATTGTCAATCATGGTCAAACATGGTCAACCATGGTCAACCATGTTTTATAAAATCAATCATGGTCACTCATGACCAACCATGGTCTAACATCGAACTATGGAAAAGATTTTTTGAACTTGAAAATCAGCCGTGGTTGAAAGTCGCATTGTGGAAAGGATTGTGTCAATATAAAAATCAACCATGGTCAACATTGTTTATTTTAGGGTTTATAATATTTATCTTACAATTTATATACCTTGGGTTTATAATATTAATACCTTGGGTTTAATATTATTCCTCTTGGTTCATAATCCACTGGGTTTTTAGTATTAATCCTTCGGGTTTATTATTCCCTTGGGTCTATAGTATCAATACCTTGGGTTTATTAATATAATGGTTCATATTCCTAACGTTTAATATTATTCCATGGGGTTTATAACCCCTTGGGTTTTTAGTCACAATCCATTAGGTTTTTAGTATTAATACCTTAGGTTTATTATTCTCTTGGGTTTATAATATCATGGTCAACCATGGTCAATCATGATCAATCATGGTCAGAAAAGGTCAACCATTTTTTGTAAAATCAGTGATGGTTAACCATGGTCCACGGGGACTTCACTCATGGATAAATATTATAGCACATGGGTTCATAATGTGGGATATATATTGGGGAAAAAATTACATAATATATTATGGGATTTATAGGGGGTAAAGGGTTTTTCTATTAGCAGGTATAAAAAATGGAGCTGAAAGTTAATGAAAAAATAAAAAGGGGTGTAAAAAATGTTATTGAAAAAATATATACCTACAATATCTAGTGAAAGTAGGTTTTTTTTTAATTGGAAAGGTGTATTGGGTTTGTATTGGTAGGAGGTTAAATAATGTTATTTTTAGAGGTATTTTCCAAAATTTACTCAAATTAAGGGTATTTTTTAATATGCAATGGTCGCACATGATATGTCAGTGAAGCCCCCGTGCCATGATCCAACGTTTCATTGTGACAAAGATTGTCTCAATAAACCATGGTCAATCATACTCCAACATTGCATTGTGACAAAGATTTTCTTGATATGAAAATAAAGCATTTTCAACCATGGTCAACCATGGTCCAATGTTGCAATGTAACATTGATTGTCTCAATATGAAAATCGGCCATGGTAGACCATGTTTATTTTAGGGTTATAATATTTATCTTAGGGATTATATAACTTGGGTTTATAATAATAATTTATTTGGTTTAATATTATTCCCTTCATTCATAATCCCTTGGGGTTTTAGTATTAACCCCTTGGGTTTATTATTCTATTGGGTTTATAATACCAAACCTTGGATTTATTAATATAAGGGTTCAACCATGGTTTAATATGGATCCCATGCTCAACCATGGTCTAATGTCCTTTGTGAGAAATATTGTCCCAATATGAAAGTGAACCATGGTCAACCACGATCAACCATGTTTATTTTAGGGTTTATAATATTGATATTTGGGTTTATAATATTAATCCCTTGGGTTTAATATTATTCTTTGGCTTTATAATACCTTGAGGTTTTAGAATTAATCTCTTTGTTTTGTTACTCACTTTTGTTTATAATATCAATCCCTTGGGTTTATTAATATAAGGGTTCATATTCCTAGAATAATATATTATTCATATGGTTTATAATATAATACTTGGGTTTAATATAAATTCTTTTGGTTTATAATGATGGTCATACATGGTCAATGATGGTCCAATGTCACTTTGTTCCAAATATTGTCTCAATATGAGAATAAACCATGGGAAACCATGGACAACCATGGAGAACCATGGTCCAATGTTATATTGTGACAAATATTTTCTCAATATTAAAATCAATGATGGTAAATCATTGTCAACCATGTTTATTTTAGGGTTTATAATATTTATCTTAGTTTATTTATACCTTGGCTTATAATATTTATCCCTTGTGTTTAATATTATTCCCTTTGGTTTATAATCTCTTTGCTTGTTAGTATTAATAATTGGGTTTATTATTCTCCTGGTTTTATAATATCAATCTCTTGTGTTTATTAATATAAGGGTTCATATTCATAGAGTTTATAATATTAAACTTTGGGTTTGATATAAATCCATTGGGTTTATAATCATCGTTAATCATGGTCCAATGTCACATTGAGACAAATATTTTCTCAATATGAAATCAACCATGGTCCAAAGTAGCAATGTTACAAATATTGTCTCCATATGAAAAAAATCAAGGTCAACGATGGTCCAACGTTGCATTGTGACAAATATTGTCTGAATATGAAAATAAATCATGGTCAACCATGATTTTTTAAGGGTTTATAATAATTATCGTATGGTTTATATACCTTGAGTTTATAATATTCATTCCTTGAGTTTAATATCATTTCCTTGGATTTACAATCTCTTGCATTTTTAGGATCCAATGTGTCATTGTGACAAAGATTGCCTCAATATGAAAATCAACCATGGTCAACCATGATTGTTTTATGGTTTATAATATTTATCTTAGGGTTTATATACCTTGAAATTATAATATTGACCCCTTGGGTTTAATATTATTTCCTTTTGTTTATAATCCCTTGGGTTTTTAGTATAAATCCCTTGAGTTTAATTAACTAACAATAATTAATATAAATTATAAAAAAAAAAATTTATTTAATAAATAATAATAATAATAATAATAATTTTATTATTATTATTAGTTATTAGTTATGAATGAATGAATTAATAAACAATAATTAATATATTACAAAAAAAAAAATTATTTAAGACATGGTTAAGACGTGGTGTAACTTATAGACAAAATAGTAATTTCAGAATCGAGAAGTACAATTTCAAGCAAGAATGTGATTTTCTATAGGCTACACCTTTATTTAATAAGTATTAATAATAATTAGTTTATGTTAAAATAAATCTTCCAGGAAATCACATGACAAATTTTAGAACCGATGTTTTTCGAACTACTGACTGTAGTTTATCATCAGGATACTGAAGACTGGCTCATCCAACTATCATATGTATATCATGCAAAGAAAAGCAACGGTAAAAACCTCCGGAAAAATTATAGATGTTAAAAACGGTCAAAAATATAAATATAAATCCCATAAAATAATAAAATAAGACCCTGTCAAATAAAATAAATAAAATAGTCAAACTTAAAACTAAAGAAATAGTCAAATTCCTACAAATAAATATCAAGTCAAAAATAAAATAAATAAATAAGTAAGTAAATAATTAAAAGAAAACTCTCATCACAAATTAATAAAATAAAGACCATATAAAATAAAAATAAATAAAATAATTAAAATTAACTACCAAAATAGCCAAAATCATAAAATAAAGTCTAAGTCAAAAAAATAAATTGAATAAAAACAAAAATATAAAATAAGATAAAATAAAATAAATAAATAAAATAAACTAAAATAGAAACAAAATAAAAGTAAGAATAATAGAAATAAAAATATAAAATAAGATAAAATAAAATAAATAGATAAAATAAACTAAAATATAAATAAATGAATAAATAAAATATAAATAAATAAAATGTTGTTGGAATTTCTGAAAAATTCCTTAACATATAGAGGAAATAAAATTCCTCAACTCAACACAGAGATTTATTTAAAAATGTGGACAAAAATATGTAGAACATAGATTTCATTAATAAAAACTGGACTGTTACAAATGATATCCTCAGAACTGCAGCGTTTTGATTTACAAAAATAAAAACCTATGTTGCTACAAAACATAGCTCTTCAATTTCTGGCATATGATGCTACACACACAACTTTATTTTCCTTTGGCATACGTTGCTTCCAAACACAACTTGATGCTCTCTGTCTTCGTTTCTGCCTTCAGGAAAATTACAATACACAACAGCTTCTTTACAATGCACTCACGACATATGTAACAATATATATATATATATATATATATATAACCAAGGTTAAAATAAATGTACCACGGTTAAAACAATTAACACAAAGTTAAAAATAAAACATATGCAGAAAACAAAAACTTGAATCAAAACATTGAACTTTATCCTAAGGTTTAAAACCTTTTCCATTTATGTTTTCTAGGGGCTGCTTGGAAAACCTTCCCGTGAGTTTCCTTTACCTCCCAGAACTATTGTTGTGGGTCCAAAGAGGTGGATGATGTCATTCATTCTGGTAGGTGCTTTTCCCTTTGCTCCTCAAGGTTGGATGCCCTCCCCCAAAATGGTGTTGGCGGTGCAATAAATGTGGTTGGCAAAGAAGTGAAGCCTAGTTGGTGTTGTGGATCAGGTCGTGGTTGCGTGAAGTTCTGGACTGGAGGTTTCTACCGTAGTTGCTATACTTTCCAATCCCATCATCTTTGAAGTTTGTCGTCCAGCTCCTCTACGTGGTAGTTGGAATTAAATTCCAACGCTCCCCCTTGATTTTAATTGCTGGTTTTTCTTTCATACCCATGAATTTTCTTAAATAATTAGAACTTTTCTACGTTAATGGCTTTGTCAAAATATTAGCAAACTGCTCCTTTGTCCTACAGTGTTGTAAAACAATTTCACCATTATTAACCAGTTCTTGTATAAAATGAAATTTAGCATCGATATGATTTGTTCTCTTATGGAAGACAAAATTCTTTGATAAAGATATCGCTGAGCTGTTATCACAAGAAATTTTCATTCCTTTTTCCTTCTCATGACATAAATTTCTGAGCATTCTTCTCATCCATACTGCTTGGCATGTTGCTATTGTTGCTGCCACATATTCTGCCTCCGTTGTTGATAAAGCAACTATTGGTTGCTTCTTGGAAGCCTATGAAACGGATCTTGATCCCAAATGAAGCACATATCTAGATGTGCTCTTCCTGTTATCTACACTTCCAGCCCAATCACTTTCAGTGTTACCAGTCAATTTAAAATTTTCAGATGAGGAGTAGAAAATACCATACCCCTTTGTTCCATTCACATACCTGAGAATTCTCTTGGCTGCTTGCCAATGAGTCTCTTTTGGCCTTTCCATAAATCTGGAGATTAAACTTACAGCGTGCATAATATGTGGCCTAGTTGCAGTCAAATACATGAGGCTGCCAACTATGCTTTTGTACAAATTTGGATCAAAATCCTTGTTGTTTTCTTCTTTGCTCAATTTTAACCCCATGATAGTTGGAGTTATAGTTGCCTTGTTGTTCTGCATGTTGAATCTTTTCAACACTTCTTCGACATATTTTTCTTGGGAAATAAAAAATCCCATTTTCATTTTTCTCTACTTCTATTCCAAGAAAATATCTCAAAAAACCCAAACCATTCATTTCAAATTCACTCTTCATGACTGCTTTAAAATCCGCAATGAGAGAAACTTCATTTCCAGTAAAAATTAAATCATCTAGATATAAAACAACAATAAGAATATTACCATCATTTTCGTTTATGTAGAGTCTGGGTTCTCCATCACATTTTTCAAATCCATTTTCTATCAGGTAAGCACCTATTCTATTGTACCATGCTCTCGGTGCTTGCTTCAGCCCATAAAGAGCTTTCTTCAGCTTGCATACTTTGTGCTCTTGGCCTTCAATCTCATATCCTGGAGGTTGTTCAACATATACCCCTTCTTTCAACACTCTATTTAGGAATGTTGATTTCACATCCATTTGGTAAACCTTCCATTTATGTTGTGCTGCCATTGACAACATTGTTCTCACTATTTCCATCCTTGCAACTGGTGCAAAGGTTTCTTCATAATATCCTCCTTGTTGCTGCTCGTAGCCTTTGACAACAAGTATTGCTTTGTGCCTTTCAATATTTCCTTCAGTATTTCTCTTGGTCTTATAAACCCGTTTTACTCCAATCACTTCTTTACCTTTAGGGAGATCCACTAACTCCCATGTATTACTCTTTTCTATTGCACATATTTCTTCATCCATTGCTTCAATCCATTTTTCTTCTTTTACAACATCTTCAAAATGAATTGGGTCATCAACATGACAATACAAATCAAATAAATATTTCAGACCAGCATTAACATTTACCTCTCCTTGTTCATAAATCTCACTCGGATTTCTGAATCTCGGTCTTCTTGGTGTACTTGGAGTTTCACTTGAACTCGATGGAGTTTTAGTTCCCTGTGGTGTGCTTAGAGAAGCACTTCCTTGATTTCTAAAGGCTATTCTATTTCCAGGTTATGGTGTGGTTTGTTGTGGTTGCGGTTGTTGAGGAGGATCCACCAAGGAGGGATTTTCAGCTGCTGTCCCTTCCTCTTATTCTTCATGATACATGCATGTCTTCACATTCACCATTTTCTCTAAGCTTCCATCCCAATCTTCTTCTTAGATAAACTGCAAATCTCTGCTTATTGTTGTTTTCTTGGTGGATGGATTATAGATTTTTTATGCTTTGGACTCATCACTGTATCCAACAAAGATACATTTCTCCCCCTTACTATCCAAATTCTTCCTTATTTGATCCGGGACACATGCATAAGCCACACATCCAAATACTTTCATGTGGGTAACATGCTGCTTTATGCCGCTCCACGCTTCTTCCGGAACTTTGTCCATTACAACTTTGGTTGCGCATCTATTCAAGATGTATGCTTCGCAATTGACAACTTCAGCCCAATACTCATTTGGAAAATGTTTTGCCTTCAACATACTTCTGACCATGTCCATGATGGTCATATTCTTCCTTTCTGCAACACCATTTTGTTGAGTTGTGTACCTTGTGGTAAACGGATTTTGTATGCCATTCTTCCTAAAGAAACATAGGAACTCTTTGGAGATGTATTCTCCACCTATGTCAGTTCTCAGCGCTTTGATGTAGTGCCCACTCTACTTCTCAACGTGAGCTTTGAAGTGGCAGAACTGTTCAAATACTTCACTCTTCTGTTTCAAGAAATATAGTTATGTCTTTCTGGTATAATCATCTATGAATGTCAAAAGATATTTGTTTCCAGCTAAAGATGGTGTTTGCATTGGTACACACAAATATGAGTGGAAAATTTCTAAGGGTGCCTTTGCCCTTATACTCTTCCCTGTTGGAAAGCTTTCTCTGTGTTTTTTGCCCAAGATGAAGCCTTCACAAAGGCTGTCCAGTTTCTCAATCAATGGTAATCCTTTTACCATTCCATTTATGTGCAGCAAGTTCAGGCCTCCGAAATTGAGATGTAAAAATCTGAAGTGCCATAACTAGTTTTCATCTTTCACTTCCTCTTGAAATACTTCTTGTGTTAGAGTTGCTAGATTTCTTCTTTCCTTCAAGTCTTCTCTGATCTTGAGAGGAAACATTCTATTGCTTGTCATCTGCATCTCTGCAATGAACTTCTTTCTCAGAGGTATGTACATGATTGTGCACACGTCATCTTTAAAAAACACATTGTAGCCCTTATTAATGACCTGTCCAATGCTCAGAATATTAAATTTCAAGCCAGGTACAGAATATACATCTGGCACAAACTTCTGTTCTCCATTTCTTGCCAGGATACTAACTCTGTCTTTTCCCTTGATAGAGATCTTACTATCAGTTCCTGTTGTTACTTCATATTTAACATTTTCATCTAAATTGGAAAACATTGCTATGTTTCTAGTCATGTGGTTACTACAACCTGAGTTTAAGAACCATACATTATCTTGTCTATCTTGTGCTACATTACATGTTAATTGCACATTACTCTATTTTTTATTTTATTTTTCAAAATTAGCATTCTGCCTATTATTCATGTCATTTTTATTTTTCCTACATTCATTGGCATAGTGCCCATATTTCTTGCAATAATGACATTGGACTTGGGATTTATCATACCTTTGTCCATGAGCTTGATGTTGGCTTGGGCCTTCATTTTGGTTCTGATTGCCGCCCCTTCCACTCGAACTTGTAGGGCTGTTTCTCCCTTTGTTTTTGCTTCTGCCTCTTCCTCTGTTGTTTTCTCTGCCTTGACCTCTACTTCGGAAAAAATATATTTGAGTCTTGAAAGCTTGTTCCAATGAGGAATATGTTCCTCTATTCAGTCTATCTTCATGAGACATCAGGGATGCACTCAACTCATTTACTATAAATTGTGAAAGATCCTTTTTCTCTTCTATTACCACTACTATGGAATCAAATCTTGACGGTAGACTTCTCAATATTTTCTCCACAATTCTTATTTATTAAAGTGTCTCTATTGGAAATATTGTCATTGATGGAAAAGGAGAAGAAAGGAGCAGCACATGAACTATCACAAAGAAGAACCAGCAAAAAGAGGCAGCTCAGTCACCAGGAAGAAGCAGAGGCAACAAAGAGAACATTAGACATGAAGCAGAGAGGAGAGCTAGAGAGAGTGTGTGAGGATTTAGTTTTAGGAAACCAGAGTTTTGTAAGCCTATGGGCCATTGAAGAGGCTATTTTATTGAAGATCAGGCCGAAGACAAGAGTTCGTTTTGTAATTGATTTCATTTCTATGTATATGAAGGAATTTGTTTCTGAATTAGGTGTGCATGGATTGATTGGTTCTGTGTGAGACATATCAGAGATTTAATACTCAGAGTGTCTGAGCAATGCTTGATGAACTCTGTGATAGAGTTTTATATGATGTTCTACTTATAATTGAGAAATTGATAATATTTGTTGTAGACAGGTTTGAGTTGAATTAAATAAGTGTTTGTATACATCTGGAAGGACTGAGTAAATGTGCAATTGGCTAGATTCCATCAAAAATCACTGAAAGGATCATTGATGCAAGAGAGAAATTGAAATTAAATTTAGAATTCGAAAAAATGATATCACAGGTTGAATTCGATTTGGAGTTTGAAGTCAGTATGGACTTTACTCTAGTCAAATCTATAATATCATATAAAGCATAAAGAGGTGTTGTATTGAAGATTCGAAACTCGTGAACTGGAAGCGAAGTTCTGCAGAATAGCGTTCAAATTGGCACTGCCGAAGGATAAAATGGTACGCAAAGTCTGAGCAAACGCTAAAGTGGAGTTATGCAATTGATGGGAGAAAGATGCAAACAGAGGTTCCATCCCTGTCTGAGATCTTGAATTAACCCAGTGGAAGATGAAACTGAAATAGAGAAAAGCTCTTTATTTGCTGAAATGAAGGAACCATGAGAGCAAGTTTTTAAAACCAACTGTGTTTTTCTCATTATTAAAAATTGGTAAGCAGATTCGCTCAAAAAAATGTGATAGTGCTCTTTTTCCAACACGTGGCACAGGCAGTATTTGAAGACTGCTTATTTCACATTTTTTTCGAAGTTAACGTTCTATCCTCAAAAATTGCGATTTGCGTCCGATTCCTACCCATCGGAGATCGATGGCATTTGCATCACTAATTTGCACAAATGTTAATGGGCATAAAGGCAGGCTGTGACATGTTGTGGGACCTACATTATTTTCCGGTGAATAAAAGTGGACCCAAATATCTATGTGTTAGATATTTTTAATCCAAGTTAGCATTTGATAATGAAATGTATGTGGGGCCCATATTATATAATGGGTTTGTGATAAAGTTCATCCGAAAAAGGTCTTGTTCTGGAAGTTAAATGGGTTTTTGGTTTAAACCAAGTTGATGATGAATAATGAAGAGAACCAATATATATGTGGGCCCGAGAGAAAGACCAACGTCAACTTAAATAATCATTATAATGGTTATTGATATTAAAAAACTTTGGGTTTTAAACAAAAGACTCCTTTTGGTTTAATTCCAATGTTTAAGTGAGTTGGATATATGCCCAGGTTTGTAAAATATTGATACATATATTAATATATAATGTGGGCCCGAAGATTTCATTTAATATAAGTGCTGGTGACATTCGATGTTTAGTGCGATGGTCAAATGCTTGTTACAAAGGTTTCATAACGTTGGATTAAAGACATTATATATATTAAATATTATGTTGGATGTGTAATGATAAAGCCGTGAGCAACATATACATTCAAGAATTATAAGCTGAGAATGAATTTTATTGATTTGGGCTATTCGAATGTTAATTCGAATATGCATGCAATGGGTTTTAATATGGTTTCAAATCATAAGCTTTTAAAAGGTAACCTTCGCATATGAAGTCACAAAAGTGGGTTTTTGACCATAGCGCATAAGATGAAGAGCTACTTCTGCATTAGAGTTGCTGGGTTGAAACTGTGTTGATTTCTTTTTCATAGTGTATTAAAGGTGGGCTTCCGAAACTGAGTTTGCCAGTTTGACCATTTCCAATTAAATGAAATTTCATTATTGAGCTATAACAAAGATTTTAATCTTTGATGGAAAAGCATCAGAATTAATTTAAACTACCAGATTTGAGGAAAAAATAGGGGTACATGCATAGAAAGCAGGAGAATATGCAAAACTGTTACACTACAACAACAGAAAAGACAAACACACAGTGAGCCAAGAACTAAATGGGTTGAATTGAAATACTTATTGTAACTGAAAATGTAAATTTTTATTTATCTTTATATTGTTTGTGATGCAATGGAAAGTCTCCATAGGCAAATAAAACTCCACTGAAATTATAAAATATGTATATACTGCTATATTCCTCTAAATGAGCTGGAAAAAAAAAGAAATGAGAGGAAGGAAGTCAAAGAGTCATGGATGTTCATTTTGAATTCCCTGAGGAATGCTAACAGTCATGAGGTAATCTCTATAAATAATATTACAAAGATATACATAGGGAGGTTAGAGAATGGAGAAATGAGGTAGAGAGGGTAAGAAGAAGGAAGAGAAAATAGAGAAGCTCTGAAGATTTAGAGATGATATAATGAAGATATAAAGGTTGGTGGATAGCAGAGAAGAAGGAATAGAACAATGCTGATATCCAGGTAAAGCAGCATATGTTTTTATGAAAGAGTGAGGAATTTGGTGCTTCCATATCAAGTTGTAGCTTGATAGATGTCAGTTGTAGCTGGCTGAGGTAGGAGCCTCTTGTCAGTTGTAGCCTGGAGAAAATAGATGGGAGTTGGAGCTTCCTTGCAAGCTGTAGCTTGCTGAATTGAGGTTGTAGCCTCCTGTAGGAAGGAGCCTACAGAAAATCAGTGGTGAGAGGGAGTTGTAGTTTGCCTTTGTATCACAACAATAATAAGATGTGGTTTTCTCCCTTATGGGTTTCCACTCATATCTGTTGTCTATATGCATGATGATTATGTGTTGATACTCTGTATTTATTCTGCTTAATACCTGTTGCTCACTTATTAAGATTATTTTTCCAGTGTATATTAAGTTGATCACAAAATGATGATGTGAATGAGTATAAAATAAAGTTTAATAAGAACATGACTACATTAAACTAATCCCGCCCCCCCGCCCCCTCTCATTTTAACCAAGGGTTGAACAATTGGTATCAGAGCGGGTTCCTTCTGTATCAGTTTAACAACTAGAAGGAGATCCTAGGTCCCCAGGATGGCTAGTCTAGAAGGATGCTCAACAAATAAATCGCCTTTGTTCACCAGTACAAATTATGCCTTCTGGAAAATAAGAATGAGGATGTACTTAATGTCTTTAGGAATAGAATTTTGGGCTACTGTGGAATTGGGATATGCCCCAAAGAAGTCTGACTCAGAGAAAGATGCCAAACTAGATTTTGTAGCTAATGCAAAAGCCATGAATGCTCTCTTAAGTGGACTGTGTGAGGCAAAAGTCATCAAATTAATGCACAACAAGACTGCCAACGAAATATGGGATACATTAGAAAGCATTCATGAGGGAGAAAAAAAGGTGAAGATAGCCAAACTACAAGTCTATAGAGCTCAGTTTGAAAATATAAAAATGAATGATGATGAAGAACATGAAAGCTCTACGAGAAACCATAAAAGAATGTGTAATTGTTCAAAAGATTCTAAGATCTTTACCATCCAGCTTTAACCCCAAGGTTTCTTCCATAGAAGAAACAACTGATTGGGAAACTTTGACCATGAAACAATTACTTGGAAACTTAACAGCCTATGAGATGAGACTGCCACAAAGGAAGTCAAATGTGAGGGAGGTAGCATTTAAGACATAGAATAAAAAATAAGGAAAAGAAGATACATGCTCCTGCTCTGATGAATAAGAGGCCAAATTTGTTAGAAGATTAGATAGAGGCTCAGGCAAGTATAAAGGTAAACTTCCATTTAAATGCTTTAACTGTGGAAGAGTTGGACACTACGCATCTAAGTTTCGTCATAAGAAGACAAATAATCAGACTCAAGAGACAGAGAAAACCATGTCAAAGAACTTGTATAAAGGGAATAGATACAGGAGAAAATCATTTTATGCTCAGCAAGATAGCATTGCATCTGAAAAATCGGATGAAACCTCGAATGAAGAAGGAACCTCTGAATTTGTATTGATGGCCAAGAGCTTTAAGGATTCCTTCTGGAAGATGAGGAATATGGTGAAGTTGATCTTCAGGGGGAGCTAAGAAGTGCCCTGGAGGAAATAAACAGACTTAAATTAAAATGGAGAAACAAAAATAAATTCTCCTCAGATATGTAAGAGAAGAACAAAATTCAGAAGACCTCATTCAGTTGAAAGTAGAGCTTGAAGAAGCCATGAAGGTAGAAGACACTCTACTTAAGCAAATTGAGGATAAAATTTAGAAGCAAGAAAAATTGGAAGAAGAAGTAGTATGCTTGAGGAAAAAATTAGAAAACACTCAAACAAAATTGTCAATAAACACTCCTCAAATGACAAGCTCTGATAAGTTGAATAAAATACTAGATGCTCAAAGATCTCCTCTGATAAAAACTGGGATAGGCTATGAACGAGAAACAAGTAAAGTCAAAGAAACAGATAATAGGAATATCATTTTTGTAAAAGTTGTTAAAGATAATGAAGTAGCTCAGAAGGCTCCTACAGAAGTAGAAGCTTGCAATGAAGTAAACAGAAACATGAAGGAACCTCAAATTACAAAGAACGAAACAAATAAACAGTCAACTGAAAAAGGTTCATATACTCCTAAATATATAAAAAATTGGAAGCTATCAAAGGAGATTCTTCCCCCCTATGAAAAATGTCACTTCTTATGCCTGTCACAAGCTGGGACATATCGTTGCTTACTGTCATAAAAGGAGAATCGATTCCAACCAGTAAAGGATGCAAAAAGTGAAAAGACTACCTCAAGAAAATAAATGGAGAAGACAAGCCTTCATCAGGTATGCAAATTATTTTTATAGGTATTATTTTTATTGTAAGGAGTTCGTCCATAAAGCCAAGGAGTGCAGAACGAATGGAAAATGACTGATGTATGGAAACTCAAGGAAATGGATGAACAATGGATAATTCACTCGTGTACATAATTAATTCAGAAACATAATCAAATGTTGTGACTGCCATCAAGTTGGGAAAAAATGTAACAAATTTCCTCTCAGGGATTGTGGTCCATCATCTCAAGAAAGGTACCAAACAAAAGGATGCATGCGGTGGAAAAATAAATTGAATAAGTGTGATCTGGCTCTAATAGCTCAAGACCAGAAAAGCCAATGGTATTTGGACAGTGGATGCTCAAAATATATGACTAGAGATCGAAGCAAGTTTGTAACCTTTGATGAAAAGAAATCTGTGAATGTAACATTCGGCAATGATAAAGCAGGGAAAATTAAAGGGAAAGGCTCTGTCAGTTTGGATAATGGAAGAGGAAAGGCTCAAGATGTACTACTTGTGGATGGGATGGAAGCCAATCTGCTATGTGTCAGTTAAATGTGTGACAAAGGCTATGAGGTTCTTTTTAGAGCACAAGACTGTGAAGTAAGATCAAGCACCACAGGAAAGACCCTGATCAAAGGAATTCGAACAGAAAGCAATGCCTATATAGTGAAAGAAGAGAATCAAGCATGCCACCTAAGCAAACTTAATGAATCATGGTTATGGCAGAGAAGATTGCGACACCTTAACTTTGACCACATCATCAGTGTGAGCAAGAAAAATGTAGTCAGAGATATGCCAGCAATAAAGAAGCCTTCAAATATCATATGTAAATCCTGCCAACTAGGCAAGCAGACCCGCACATCTTTCAAGACCAAAGAGAAACTATCTACAAGTAGACCTCTTCAGCTTGTTCACATGGACCTGTGTGGACCTTCAAGAACTAAAAAACCAAGTGGAGAATCTTATTTCATGCTGATAATAGATTATTTTTCCAGAATGACATGGGTAGCATTTCTCAAATATAAATATGAAGCACTTGCGAAATTCAATATATTCAAGGCATTGGAAGAAAATCAAACAGGATGCAAGCTAAAGTGCATGAGATCAAACAGAGGAGGTGAATTCACAGACTATGATTTTGCAGACCTATGCAATGAGCATGGGATAAAAAAACAGTTTAAAATTGTAGGTACACCTCAACAGAATGGAGTGGTAGAGAGACAAAATAGGTCAGTACAAAAAATTTCCAGAGCAATGATGCAAGAGAGTAACATTCCCCAAACCTTCTGGGCAGAAGCAGTACACACAGTTGTTCACATTCTTAACAAATGTCACTTAAGACCAAACTGTGACAAGACTCCTTACGAACTATGGCATGGTAAACAAGCATCAATCAAGAACTTTAGAGTCTTTGGAAGCAAGTGTTTCATAAACAATAATGATGAAAACCTAGGAAAATTTGATGCAAGAGCTGATGAAGGAATATTTTTAGGATATGCATCCAAGAGTAAGGGTTACAAATGCTACAAGAAAACACTACACAAAATTGTGGAAAGCATTAATGTAAGATTTGATGAAGATCTACCAAACAGAACAAGAAGTACAAGATGTAGCAATCCTCCAGAAGATCATGAAGAAGAGAACCAAGATAATGATGAAATGAGAAAGACAACAGAAGATACTGAACTAAACTCAAAAGGTCCCCCAAGACACACTCAAAAGAATCATCTAGAAGATCAAATCATTGGGGACAAGAGTGTTGGAGTCCAGACTAGAAGACAGTTAGCTGAGCACACAAAAGAAGTATACCTAGCCATGTTATCACAAATAGAACCAAAGAAGTTTGAAGAAGCCAGCAAAGACAAATATTGGGTAAATGCTATGAATGAAGAAGTGGACCAAATTGAGAAGAAAAATACCTAGGAATTAATTCCAATACCCACTAGGAAAAATGTCATTGGCACAAAATGGATACTCAAGAATAAGATGAATGAACAAGGGCAGGTAATCAGAAATAAAGCCAGACTTGTATGCAAGGGATATTCACAAATTGAAGGTCTTGATTATGATGAAACCTTTTCCCCTGTAGCCCGAATGGAAGCAATCAGAATGTTTTTGGCCTTTGCATGTTATCATGATTTCAAGGTATATCAAATGGATGTGAAGTCAGCCTTCCTGAATGGAGATCTAGAGGAAGAATTCTACATGGAACAACCTGAAATATTCTCATTAACAGATAAAAATGACTATGTGTGTAGATAAAAGAAAGACTTATATGGTCTGAAACAAGCTCCTCGAGCATGGTATTCAAGGCTGGACAAATAATTGCAAAAACAAGGTTTTAAGAAAGGAGGAGTAGACAGTAATTTTTACATAAAGGCTAATGAAAATGAACTAATTGTAGTAGTGTATGTAGATGATATCATGTTTGGGAGCAACAAAGAAAAGTTAACAAAAGAATTTGCTGAAGAAATGAAATCAGAATTTAAGATGTCTATGATTGGAGAGCTCACCTTCTATTTAGGACTTCAAATTCAACAAAAGAACACGAGAACATTCATCTCACAAGAAAAATACTAAAGAGAGATGTTGAAAAGGATCCAAATGGAAGACAACAAACCTGTGTCAACTCCCATGATCACTGGATGCAAGCTATGTGCTAATGATGGATCTGCAGACATAGATCAAAGACTTTAAAGATCCATGGTAGGAATTCTACTATACCTAATTTCCTATAGACCAGACATTGTGTTGGAAGTAGGACTTGTCGCAAGATACCAAGCAGCACCAAAAAAAAATCACTTACTAGCAATCAAGAGAATATTGAGATATCTACAAGGAACTGCACATTATGGGCTATGGTATCCAAAAGGAAAAAGCTTCACTTTGACAGCATATACAGATGCAGATTCGGCCAGCTGCATGGATGATAGAAAAAGTATAAGTGGAGATGCATTTTATTTGGGAAAAGGTCTGGTGTCATGGCTAAGCAAGAAGCAAACTTCCATCTCTCTATCTACAACAGAAGCAGAATACATAGCAACAACAACATGTTGCACACAAGTAATGTGGATGAAACAAACTTTCCAAGACATGAAGGTAAGCATGGATGATCCCATTTCAATCAAATGTGACAATACAAGTGCAATAAGTGTATCAAAAAATCCAGTTTTTCATTCAAAAACAAAGCACATCCCAATTAAGTACCATTTCCTCAGAGAACAAGTAACACAGAAAGTAGTGAAGATGGAATATGTACCAACAAAGGAACAAACAACAGACATTCACAAAACCTCTTGGTAAAGAACCATTCGAATATCTAAGAGAAAAACTAGGGGTAGTTTCTACAGATGTTACTCTCTGACATGAAAAGAAAGCATCATTCCAGGGGGAGATCAGTCAAAAAATATTATCACAAAAGAGCTAGAGCTAGTGAGCAGTGCATGGAACAGGTCCTCAAGATCAGAGTATTATGGACAATATTTAGAAACCACACTAGGAAATGTGCAGCCATTTGTCATTAATGTAAAAGGGGGAGCAAAATGAAGCAAAAGAAGAGTATCAAAGTATTGCCATCAATGCCAAAGGGGGAGACTGTTGGAAACATTGTTATTGATGGCAAAGGAGAAGAAAGGAGCAGCACCTAAACTATCACAAAGAAGAACCAGCAAAAAGAGGCAGCTCAGTCACCAGGAAGAAGCATAGGCGGCAAATAAAACATTAGACATGAAGTAGAGAGGAGAGCTGGAGAGAGTGTGTGAGGATTTAGTTTTAGGAAACTAGAGTTCGGTAAGCCTATGTGCCATTGAAGACGCTATTTGATTGAAGATCAAGCCGAAGACAAGAGCTCGTTTTGTAATTAATTTCATTTGTATGTATATGAAGGAATTTGTTTATGAATTAGATGTGCATGGATTGATTGGTTTTGTGTCAGAGATATTTAGAGATTCAATACTCAGAGTGTATGAGCAATGCTTGATGAACTCTGTGATAGAGTTTTAGATGGTGTTCTACTTATAATTGAGAAATTAATAATATTTGTTGTAGACAAGTTTGAGCTGAATTGAATAAGTGTTTTTATATATCTGGAAGGACTGAGTAAATGTGCAATTGGCTAGATTCTGTCAAAGATCACTGAAAAGATCGTTGATGCAAGAGAGAAACTGAAATTAATTTCAGAATTTGAAAAGTGATATAACGGGTTGAATTGGATTTGGATTTTGAAGTCCATATGGACTTTACTATAGTCAAATCAATAATTTTATATAAAGCATAAGGAGGTGCCGGATTGAAGATTCGAAACCCATGAACTGAAAGCGAAGTTCTGTAGAATAGCGTTCAAATTTGCACTACCGAAGGATAAAATGGTACGCAAATTTTGAGCAAACGTTGAAGTGAAGTTATGCAATTAATGGGATAAAGATGCAGAGAGAGGTTCCATCCCTGTCCTATATCTTAAATTAAACCAGTGGAAGATGAAATTGAAATAGAGAAAAGCTCCTTGTTTGCTGAAATGAAGGAACTAGGAGAGGAGGTTTTTAAAACCAATTGTGGTTTTTGCATTATTAAAAACTAGTAAGCTGATTCACTCGAAAAAACACGATAGTGCTATTTGTCCAACACGTGGCATAGGAAATATTTGAAAACTGCTTATTTCAAATTTTTTTTCGAATTTAATGTTCTATCCTCAAAAATTGCGATTTGCGTCCAATTCCTGGCCATCGGAGATTGACGGCATTCGCATCACTAATTTGCACAAATTTTAACAGGCATAAAGGTAGGTTGTGACGTGCTGTGGGAACTACATTATTTTCCAGTGAGTAAAAGTGGACCCAAATATTTATGTGCTGGATCTTTTTAATCCAAATTCAGCGTTTGATAATGTAATGTATGTGGGGGCCATATTATATAATGGGTTTATGATAAAGTTCATATGAAAAAGGTCTTGTTCCGGAAGTTAAATGGGTTTTGGGTTTAAACCAAGTCGATGATGAATAATGAAGAGAACCAATATATATGTAGGCCTGAGAGAAAGACCAACATCAAGTTAAATAATCATTCTAATGGTTATTGATATTATAAAACTTTTGGTTTTAAAATAAAGTCGCCTTTTGGTTTAATTCCAATGTTTAAGTGAGTTGGATATATGCCCAGGTTTGTAAAATATTGATACATATATTAATATATGTGGGCCCAAAGACTTCATTTAATATAAGTGCTGGTGACATTCGATAGTGAGTGCAATGGTCAAATGCTTGTTACAAAGGTTTCATAACATTGGATTAAAGACATTATATATATTAAATATTATGTTGGATGTGTAATGATAAAGCCGTGAGCAACATATGCATTCAAGAATTATAAGCTAAAAATGAAGTTTATTGATTTGGGCTATTCGAATGCTAATTCGAATATGCATGCAATGGGTTTTAATATGGTTTCAAACCATAAGTTTTTAAAAGGCAACCTTCTCATATGAAGTCACAAAAGTGGATTTTTGACCATAGTGCATAAGATTAAGATCTACTTCTGCATTAGAATTGCTGGGTTGAAACTGTGTTGATTTTTTTTTCATAGTGCATTAAAGGTGGGCTTCTGAGACTGAGTTTGGCAATTTGAGCATTTCCAATTAAGTGAAATTCCATTATTGAGCTATAACAGAGATTTTAATCTTCGATGGAAAAGCTTCAGCATTAATTTAAACTACCAGATTTGAGGAAAAAGTAGGGGTACATGCATAGAAAGCAGAAGAATATGCAGAACTGTTACACTACAACAGCAGAAAAGACAAACACACAGTGATCCAAGAACTGGATGAGTTTAATTGAAATACTAATTGTAACTGAAAATGTAAAGATTTATTTATCTTTATATTGTTTGTGATGCAATGGAAAGTCTCCGTAGGCAAATAAAACTCCACTGAAATTCTGAAATATGTACATATACTGCTATATTCCTTTGAATGAGCTAGACAAAAATAAAAAATAAAAAAATGAGAAGACGGAAGTCAAAGAGTCATGGTTGTTCATTTCGAATTCCCTAAGGATGTTAACAGTCATGAGGTAATCTCTATAAATAATGTTACAAAGATATACATAGGGATGTTAGAGAATGGAGAAATGAGACAGAGAGGGTAAGAAGAAGGAAGAGCATATAGAGAAGCTGTGAATATTCAGAGATGATATAAGGCATATATGAAGGCTGGTGGACAACAGAGAAGAAGGAACAGAACAAAGCTGATATCCAGGTAAATCAACATATTTTTTTATGAAAGAGTGAGGAATTTGGTGCTTCCATATCAAGTTGTAGCTTGATAGATGTCATCTGTAGTTGGCTGAGGTAGGAGCCGCCTGTAGGTTGTAGCCTGCAGAAAATAGATGGGAGTTGGAGCTTCCTTGCAAGTTGTAGCTTGCTGAATTGAGGTTGTAGCCTCCTGTAGGGAGGAGCCTACAGAAAATCAGTGGTGAGAGGGAGTTGGAGCTTGCCATTACATCGCAAAAATAATAAGATGAGGTTTTCTCCCTTATGGGTTTCCACTTATATCTGTTGTTTATATGCATGATGATTATGTGTTGATACTTTGTATTTATTCTGCTTAATACCTGCTGCTCACTTATTAAGATTGTTGTTCCAGTGTATATTAAGTTGATCACAAAATGATGATGTGAATGAGTATAAAATAAATTTTTATAAGAACATGACTGCATTAAACTGATTCACCCCCCCCTCTCAGTTTAACCAAGGGTTCAATAGTATCTCCATGAGATCTTATCTTGGTAGCAAACCCAATAACATCAGTGAAAAATGAGTCTATATTTTCTGACTCTCTCATATAGAGAGTTTCAAAATATCTCCTCAACATTTGCAACTTTGATTTCTTCACCTTCTCCATGCCTCAATAGGCTGTTTTGAGAATACCACATGCCTCCTTAGACTTTGTTGCTGCTGCAATCCTTGGGAAAATACTCTCATGTACGGATTGAAAAAGATAGAAGAGGGCTTTGGAGTGCTTCTTCCTATTATATTTTAACAAATCTCTTTCTCCTTCTGTCAAAGCAGCCAATGTTGTTGAATCCGCTGTTTCTGGGTAACCATTCTCAACTAGTTCCCATATGTTCTGTGAAGCAAACAAGGCTCTCATAGTGATAGCCCAATATTCATGATTCTTTGCATTAAACTATTGAAGTTGGGGATTTTTCAGATTGGTGCCTGCCGCTACCATCGTGACTATGCAAACGAGACAACTTTCTTGACTTTGTTAAAAAAAAAAACATAGGCTTTCTCTGCTAGAGAAATCCGCTTCTAGACTAGCTCTGATACCATTTTGGAATTTCTGAACAATTCCTTAACATATAGCGGAAATAAAATTCCTCAACTCAACACAAATGTTTAATTCAAAATGTGGACAAAAATATGTAGAACATAGATTTCATTAACAAAAACTAGACTGTTACAAATGATATCTTCAGAACTATAGCGTTTTGGATTTACAAAAAAAAAACTTCTACTGCTACAAAACACAACTCTTCAATTTCTGGCATATGCTGCTACACACACAACGTTCTTCTCCTTTGGCATACGCTACTTCCAAACACAGCTTGCTTCTCTCTGTCTTTGTTTATGCCTTCGGGAAAATTACAATACACAACAACTTCTTTACAATGCACTCATGGCATATGTAACATTATATATATATATATATTTCATATTTATAATATATATAACCAAAGTTAAAATAAATGTACCATGGTAAAAATAATTAACCCAAAGTTAAAAATAAAACATATGTGGCAACTAAAAACTTGAATCAAAACATTGAACTTTATCCTAAGCTTTAAAACCTTTTCCATTTATGTTTTCCGAGGGCTACTTGAAAAACCTTCCCGTGAGTTCCCTTTACCTCTCGGAACTATTGTTGTGGGTCCAAAGAGGTGGGTGACGTCATTTATTCTTGCGGGTGTGTTTCCCTTTGCTCCTCAAGGTTGGATGCCCCCCCGGAATGGTGTTGGCGGTGCAATAAATGTGGTTGGAAAAGAAGTGAAGGCCGGTTGGTGTTGTGGATCAATTCGTGGTTGCGTGATGTTCTGGACTGGAGGTTTCCACCGCCGTTGCTATCCTTTCCAATCCCATTAGCTTTGAAGTCGATCGTCCTGCTGCTCTGCGTGGCAGTTGGAATTAAATTCAAACAACTATCTATATATATATATATATATATATATATATATATATATATATATATATATATATATATATATATATATATATATACAATAAAAACAAATAAACACATTGCTCCAAAAAAATAAATT
The DNA here is from genome assembly GCA_034641835.2 of Pinus albicaulis. Lineage (NCBI taxonomy): Eukaryota > Viridiplantae > Streptophyta > Pinopsida > Pinales > Pinaceae > Pinus > Pinus albicaulis. The sequence goes on from CM076575.1 coordinate 1,994,859,926, forward strand.
ATAATAAAACTATGTTAGTAATAGAATAAATAAATCAAACAAAAAACATAGGGAAACAAAAAGAGAGTAAAACACAAGAGGAAGGACCCTTACTGGGCGCAAAGAGATGGAATCCAACAACTACTAATTTTCCACCCTTCATCCCTATTCAACGTACGACGCCTCTTCTCAATCTCAATAGCTTCCCTAAATTTACAAAGAGGAAATGCTCAACCCTAGCAATGACTCTAGATTCTTCCATACAAATTTGATGCTTTGTCTTCTCTGAATGGTCAGCTAGAGTTGAGGACTTCGTTCTACCATGCCTAATATCTGCAGAATGCTCTTGAATCCTTTTATTAATCAACCGACCTGTTTCTCCAATGTAGGGAATCCCAGATGAGCTCAGGATCAAATAAACATCTTTCACACTTTTGGGGTCCATCGGGTCTTTAATCGACTTAAGGGAACCACGAATGGTGTTCAAGGGTTAAAAGAGGAAGATATCTTATGCTTCCTTAAAATCCAAGTGATCTTGATAGTAGTACCTTGTATAAAAGGCAAATGAACTTTACCAACAAAATCATTTTTTACATTTTTCTGATTTGGACCTCCTAGCATTAGTTTATTATTATTATTATTATTATTATTATTATTAATGAATTAATTAACCATAATTAACTATCTTAATTAATAATAGTAATACTAATATTTGTATTAAAATAGTTATTTTTGTAATGTTATTATTTTTATTATTATTTTATATATTTATTGATATGAATATGAATATTATGATATTAGATTTATACAATTAAAGTCTATGGGTGTTGTTTAACCATATTTATTAATGTGATTATGAATATAATTAATATAAACCTTCTCCTTATATAACCACATTTTGTAATATAATTTTACCTATTGTTGTTGTTGTTATATTATTATACATGAAATTGATATACATATATCATAATTGTACTCATATTAAATTTATTTATACAATGAAACAAAATTAAATAACACAAATACAACATCATGAAACAAATAAATTAAATTTTATAAAAAAATTATATTACCTATTTTAACCCCCAAAAAAAACCAAAACCAAATCCTCAATTACGTATACATCGCCTTGTTCATGGCACGTGAAACGTCACCCTGCCATGGCAATGACAAGACTCTATGACAATGACAAGATTTGCCTCTTCCAACTCTGTAGTTAAACAAACTATGTCTGTAAGCCGTTATGTTTTCAAATATTTATAGAAAAAGAGGCTCCTTTTTCCAGCCCTAACACAATGGTCCGGTCCATCAAAACAAATATATATCCTCTCTTTTATCGCCAGCTTTACAATTCTTTTTCCAATTTTTATAATTAGCGACATGGAGCCATTCCGCGTCTGCATTAGGTAATGCAGACTGTGCTTAGCTGGTAATAAACCGTCATATCTTTCAAATATACTTTTCCAATTTTCTAATAGCAACATGTATACATTCCACGACTTTTCCAATTTTCTAATACCAACATGTATCCCATTCCACAACTGCAGTGGATAAGGCATAATCTGATTTCAAAATATTTATTGAAGAGGCTCCTTTATCAGCCATAATTCAATGGCTGAATTCATATACATATATAACATTTTTCTAATGTTATTGTAATTGGTTACTATTCATTAATGGTGGCTAATTGATGAATGCTTCATTGATGATTCTGACACGTCCCTTAGGTTTGGGGATGTCGGGAAAAGACAATTTTTTTGAAATTGCTCTCTTATTTCCTGTTGGAATTTTGAGAATTCCAAACAACAGAAGTAGAGAGAATAATCTCCTCCTCTACAACACAGAGAAGTTAAAACAAATTTGGCAGGAGACAGAGTTTTCACACTTTTAAAACAAACTTCTATTTCTTTCAAAAACTGATAAAACTCTTCCTCTTAACAGAGGGATAACCAAAAACTAATGACTGCTACAGACACAGTGCTACACAAACAAATCTCTATCTTTCAAAACAATACACTCCGTCTCTCTAAAAAAATCACCAACACTGCTGTGTTTTCTCTTTTCTTCTGTGCTGCTGTGCGAAAACTAAACAAATAACAATACAAATAATGATCAGGCTCACAGGCCTTTTGGCTTTTATATGCCATGCATAAAAAATACATTACATAAAAAAAATTTTGCGGAACTTTTTTTTTTTTAAATTCAAATGCACGACGTGCGAGTGGGGACCACATCGCAGTCGGCGGATCGGCGATGTCAAAAAAAAAAAAACTTGCGATTGTGATTGAGGACCTGGATGCGATGATCATATAAAACATGTCTCATAGAGCAATCAGGTCTGAACTTTAAACAAGTGCAATCGGGGAACACAATAGAAAAGTTCTGATTGCGATCCGAAAATGGATGCGATGACACATATAAACTCCGCCTTGATAATTCAATCGGGTCCGCCACTTCAAAGTGAAATCGGGCCTATCACTTAAGAGCTTGTGATTGTGATCAGGAACCGGATGTGATTGGCAATTAAAGTCTGGCATATAACCAGATCGGGTTCAGACTTTAAACAAAACTTGCGATCAACACAAAGCTCCGATTGCGATTGAACAACTGGATGCGATTCCCCATTCAACTGTGGTATATTATATGATCAGGTCCGGCCTTTGATCGGAACACAAAACAAAGGATCGTTGATTGAGTTCTGCGATTGGAACTTTGCGATTCCATTAAAACATCGCCACGTGGTCAAGTGGACCCACGGGCCTCCGCTGCTGTGGGGGGGCGATTATAATATAATGTGATATGTTATATAAAACGTTCCGCTTGCAGAACTTTTCCATCAAAAAGACACTTGGTCTTAGAACATATGTATTGCGATTGCGATTGTGATTGTGATCGCATCGCATCGCGACTCCTCATCAACAAGACACTGCTCAAAAAGAAATCTTGGTTGTTGAGGGATTTAAAGCCCGAGATGACAGTTTTAAATAACACTACTCCTCCGTAGTTCAGATCTATGGGAAATCTCCATTCCACCTGCAAAAATAACTTCCCCCATAATCCAAATTAATTTCCTCTGTAATTTGTGGCTGCAGCCCATCACATTTAATTCATCCTGACATATTTCTCCATGCTTCTTCAATACAGAGTGTTGTGCACTCAAAACTCTGATTCTGCTGCCTTGTACTTGTTTCTCCTTCCTTCCCAGGGCTGGCAGGTAACTTTAATATTTTTAACACTCCCCCTTAAAGTCAGCTGCTGGGTTATCCATCATACCCAAGAATTTTCTTAAAAATTCAAAGGTCTTCTGTCCCAATGGTTTAGTTAAAATATCTGCGTATTGTTCCTCAGTTTTACAATGTTGTAAAAAAATTTCACCATTTTTTACCAATTATCTAATATAATGAAATTTTGTGTCTATGTGCTTTGTTCTTTTATGAAATACAAAGTTCTTTGACAATGCAATAGCTGAGCTATTGTCACAATAAATCACTGTGCCTTTTATCTGTTCTTGGCATAAACTTCTCAACATTCTCCTCATCCAAATTGCTTGACACGCTGCTGCTGTAGCTGCCACATACTCTGCTTCTTCTGTAGACAATGCTACAATTGGTTGTTTCTTAGAAGCCCATGAAATGGCTCCTAAACCCATATGAAAAACATAATCAGAAGTGCTCTTCCGATCATCTACACTTCCAGCCCAATCACTGTCATTGTATCCAACTAACTCTGAATTTTCTAAAGCTGTATATAAAATACCAAATCTTTTTGTTCCTTTCACATACCTCAGAATTCTCTTTGCTTCTTGCCAATGTGCTTCTTTTGGCTTCTCCATAAATCTAGAAATTAAACTAACAGCATGCATAATATCCGGCCTAGTTGCAGTCAATTACAACATGCTGCCAACTATGCTTTTATACAAACTTGGATCAAAATCCTTGCTGCTGTCATCTTTACTCAACTTCAATCCCATTACTGTGGGAGTAATTGCAGCTTTGCACTCCTTCATATTAAATCTTTCTAAAAATTGGTTCACATACTTTGCTTGAGAAATAAAAATTCCTTTTTCATTTTGTTCTACTTCTATTCCCAAGAAGTATCTCAACAAACCCATGTCAGTCATTTCAAATTCATTTTTCATGACTGTTTTAAAATTTTCAACAAGGTAATCATCATTACCTATAAAAATTAAATCATCAACATATAAAACAACAATCAACATCTTACCATCCCTTTCTTTGATGTAGAGGGTGGGTTCTCCCTCACATTTTTCAAATCCATTCTCCATTAGATAGGAGTCTATTTTGTTGTACCACGCTCTTGGATCTTGCTTCAGCCCATAAAGATATTTCTTCAATTTGCAGACCTTATGCTCTTGGCCTTTCTTCTCATATCCGAGAGGTTGTTCCACATATACCTCTTCCATTAAAACTCCATTTAAAAATGTAGATTTTACATCCATCTGGTATAATTTCCATTTGTTTTGTGCTGTTATGGACAGCACTGCTCTCACTGTCTCCATTCTTGCAACTGGTGCAAAATTTTCTTCATAATCAATCCCATGCTTCTGCTTATATCCCTTAACAACAAGTCTGGCCTTGTGTATCTCTATTTTTCCTTCAGCATTGCTTTTGGTATTATAGACCCATTTTACACCAATGACTTCTTTACCTTCTGGGCGATCAACTAACTCCCATGTTTTGTTCTTCTCTACGGCTTTAATTTCTTCGTCCATAGCTTCTATCCATTTTCTGTCTTTAATTGCGTCTTCAAAATGAATAGGATCATGAACTTGACAATACAAAGCAAATAAAGAGTTCATACCTTCATTTGCTGCTCCCTACTCATATATTTCTCTAATACTTTTGAACCTTGTTCCACTTTCACTTGGTGTAGTCGTGCTTGAAGAAGCACTGAATTCTACTCCATGTGCTGTGCTCGGTGAACCAGTACCTCTTCTTCTCAAGGGTGTTCTTGCTGCCGCTTGAGGCGTCCCTTGTTGTCCTTGTGCTGGTGGAGGTTGTGCTACGGATGGGTTGTTAATTTCAACCACATCTCCTTCATATTCATCATGAGACAAACAGTTTTTAACATTGACTGTTTTCTCAATGCTTCCATCCCATGCTTCCTCTTCAATAAATTGCACATCTATGCTTATTACAAACTTCTTTTTGGATGGGTTATACAGTCTGTATCCTTTAGAATCCTCACAATATCCAAGGAAAATGCACTTCTCCCCCTTACTATCCAGCTTCTTTCTCAACTTGTCTAGAATGTGTGCATATGCAACACATCCAAAAACTCTCATGTGGGTGACTCCCTATTTTCTGCCACTCCACGCTTCTTGTGGAACTTTGTTCATCACAGCTTTTGTAGGGCATCTATTTAAAATATACATAGCACAGTTTGCTGCTTCTACCCAATACTCATTCGGCAAGTGCTTTGCCTTGAGCATACTTCTAACCATTTCCATTATGGTTCGATTCTTCCTTTCAGCAACTCCATTCTGTTGCGGTGTGTACCTTGTGGTAAATTTCTTGTGTATGCCGTTCTCTCTGCAGAATCGCAAAAACTCCTTTGAGATATATTCTCCTCCTCTATCAGTTCTGAGAGCTTTAATATACTGCCCACTCTGTTTTTCTACAAGAGCTTTAAAATGGAGAAATTTCTGAAAGACTTCATTCTTATATTTTAAGAAATAAACCGACACTTTTCTTGTGAAATCATCTATAAATGTCAGCATGTAATTTCTGCCCGAAAATGATGCTGTCTGCATCAGCCCACACAAATCTGTGTGGATTATCTCCAAAGGTGCTTTTGCCCTTATTCTTTTCCCTGATGGAAAATTTTCTCTGTGTTGCTTTCCCAAGATGCAGCCTTCACATAGGCTTTTAGGCTTCTCAATCAATGGCAAACCTTTTACCATTCCTTTTCTATGCAACAAATTTAATCCTCCGAAATTGAGATGTCCAAATCTCAGATGCCATAACCAATTTTCATCCTTCTCTTCCTTCTGAAAGGCTTCTTGTGTTACAGCTGCTATACTCTTTCCTTTTCCCTTCAAGTCAGTGTTGAGCTTGAGAGGAAACATTCTATTGCTGGTCATTTGAATTTCAGCAATGATTTTATTACTTGGAGGTATATCTTTTATTTTGCACACATCATCCTTAAAAATTAAATTGTAACATTTGTTTATGAGCTGCCCAATGCTCAAAATATTACACTTCAAACCTGGAACATAATACACATTAGGAACAAATTTATGCTCACCATTTCTTGCTCGAATACTAACTCTGCCTTTTCCTTTTACAGATATCTTAGTATCAATCCCTGTGGTCACTTTAGATTTAATCTCTTCATCTAGATTGGAAAACATTGCTCTGTTTCCAGTCATATGATTACTACATCCTGAATCTAAGAACCAAACATCATCTTCTCTATCTTGTGCTACATTACAAGCTAATAGCACATTACTTGGGTTCTTTTCCTCTTTTGCTACATTAGCATTCTGCTTATTTTTCATGTCATTTTGCTTCTTTCTACATTCCTTGGCATAGTGCCCATATTTTTTGCAATAATGACATTGGACATTGGATTTGTCATACCTTTTTCCATGAGCATGTTGGTGTTGATGTCCACCTTGCTGGTTGTTGCAATGGTCATGGCTCTGACTTTGACTGTTGCTCTTTCCATGTGAATGTGAAGGGCTATTCCTTCCACCTCAGTTTTGGCTTCTGCCTCTTCCTCTTCCTTTTCCTTGACCTCTTCCTCTTCCTGAAGGCATCTGGGTCTTGAAGGCATGTTCTAGAGATGAGTGTTCATCTCTGCTCAATCTCTGTTCATGAGTTATCAGCGAGGCATGAATTTCATCCACTGTGAACTGTGAGATATCTTTGGTCTCTTCTATGGTGGTAACAATAACATCAAACTTTGAGGGTAAGCTTCTCAAAAGTTTCTCCACAATCCTTCTTTCTTCAAGAGTTTCTCCATGGGATCTTATCTGATTTACAATCCCAATCACGTGTATAAAAAATGTGTCCACATTATCTGACTCTTTCATGAAAAGAGTTTCAAAATATCTTCTCAGCAACTGAAGTTTTGTTGTCTTAACTTTCTTCATGCCTTGATAGGCTACTTTCAGAGTTTCCCATGCCTCCTTGGATTTCTGGGCTACTGCTATCCTTGGAAACACACTCTCATTTACAGCTTGATACAATAAGAAGAGAGCTTTAGCATCTTTCTTCCTATTCCTCTTCAATATGTCCTTCTCTTCTTGAGTCAAGGCATTAAAAGCCTGCTCATCAGCTGGTTCAACAAAACCATCTTCTACAAGTTCCCATAAGTCTTGTGAGACAAACAGGGCTTTCATGGTAATGGCCCAATAATCATAGTTCTTTCCATTAAATTGTGGAAGCTGAACATTTCCAATGTTCATTCCTGTGCTTGGTCCAGCCATTGCTCTTAAACTGAACTTTGAACTTAAACAAACTGTCTTTCCTTTTTATTGAAAGAAAAAACTCTTTTAAACAATAAACAACAGCTCTGTTATTTTTGAGAAATACCTAAACTTTTGACTTCTGTTGGGCTTTCACACTGCTGGAGAAAACGCTGCAACAAGTCTTCTTCTTCTTCAGCTTCTTTGAAACATTCAAAGAGCCTGAACTAGCTCTGATACCATGTTCGAATTTTGAGAATTCCAAACAACAGAAGTAGAGAGAATAATCTCCTCCTCTACAACACAGAGAAGTTAAAACAAATTTGGCAGGAGACAGAGTTTTCACACTTTTAAAACAAACTTCTATTTCTTTCAAAAACTGATACAACTCTTCCTCTTAACAGAGGGATAACAAAAAACTAATGACTGCTACAGACGCAGTGCTACACAAACAAATCTATGTCTTTCAAAACAATACACTCTGTCTCTCTAACAAAATCACCAACATTGCTATGTTTTCTCTTTTCTTCCGTGCTGCTGTGTGAAAATTAAACAAATAACAATAAAACTAATGATCAGGCTTGCAGGCCTTCTGGATTTTATATGCCGCACATAAAAAAAAAACTTTACATAAAAAAACTTTTGCGGAACTTTTTTTTTTTAAATTCAAATGCACGACCTACGAGTGGGGACCAAATCGCAGTCGGCGGATCGGCGGTGTCAAACAAAAAAAACTTGCGATTGCGATTGAGGACCTGGATGCGATGATCATATAAAACATGGCTCATAGAGAAATTAGGTCCAAACTTTAAACAAGTGCAATTGGGGCACACAATAGAAAAGTTTCGATTGCGATCCGAAAACGGATGCGATGACACATATAAACTCCGCCTTGATAATTCAATCAGGTCCGCCACTTCAAAGTGAAATCGGGCCTATCACTTAAGGGCTTCCGATTGCGATCAGGAACTGGATGTGATTGGCAGTTAAACTGTGGCATATAACCGGATCGGGTCCGGAATTTAAACAAAACTTGCGATCAACACAAAGCTCCGATTGCGATTGAACAATCAGATGCGATTCCCCATTCAACTGTGGTATATTATATGATCGGGTCCGGCCTTTGATCAGAACACAAAACAAAGGACCGTCGATTGAGTTCTGCGATTGGAACTTTGTGATTCCCTTAAAACATCGCCACGTGGTCAAGTGAACCCACGGGCCTCCGCTGCTGTGCAGGGGCGATTATAATATAATGTGATATGTTATATAAAACGTTCCTCTTGTGGAACTTTTCCATCAACAAGACACTTGGTTTTAGAACATATGTATTGCGATTGCGATTGCGATTGTGATCGCATTGCATCGTGACTCCTCATCAACAAGACACTGCTCAAAAATAAATCTTGGTTGTTGAGGGCTTTAAAGCCCAAAATGACAGTTTTAAATAAAACTACTCCTTCGTAGTTCAGATCTATGGGAAATATCCATTCCACTTGCAAAAATAACTTCCCCCATAATCCAAATTAATTTCCTCTGTAATTTGTGGCTGCGGCCCATCACATTTAATTCATCCTTACGGATTTCTCCATGCTTCTTCAATACAAAGTGTTGTGCACTCAAAACTCTGATTCTGCTACCTTGTACTTGTTTCTCCTTCCTGCCCAGGGCTGGCAGGTGACTTTAATATTTTTAACGTTTCCTTTAATTTTGAAATATAGATCAATTAAAATCAATTTTAACAATATTATTTTTTTTTTAAAGGAAAAGAATAAAAAATCATGGATGATGAGGAAATGACAGAAAGATTTCCGCATCTTAGACATTCTAGAAAAAGGGCATATAAGCCACCAACTTGGATTTCAAATTAATGAGTTGGAGAAAGTCATTGGGAATATTATTATTCCCACCATCCGTACCCCTCCGATCAGTAAGCGGCGGCTAAACACAATTTTGACAAACAAGTGGTGAATAGATTATGGAAAGACAATCTGTTGGATTGTGCTCACATGATCTGGATTGTATATTTAACTAGATATTCTCACAAAAGTAGAATCCATTAGGCTCATTGCAGACGTAATATTATAGAGATAAAATCATATCATTTCTCAGTATACCTATATATATTTGGTGTGCTTTGGATTAAACATGCACAAGTGGTTAAAAGTTGTTAGTGCTGCAAAGTTCAACACGGTTTGTGCTATAAGTGTGCTGCAAAGCTCAAGATTTTTTGTGCTATAAGCTTGTGGCTGATACACAAAACTTTCCTGCTATAAGTTTGCTGCAAAGCTCAAGGTTTTTTGTGCTATAAGCTTGTGGCTGATACACAAAACTTGCCTCGATGACTAATAAAATAGATCCCTATGCAAGGGTAATAGTTATGGGTATGACTATAAATTTGGAGATTGTGGAGGCTAGGAATGTTATAGCTAAGCCTGCTGGGGGCAGAGAGAGCCTGTTTGTTCGATATTATCTTTCCACCAGAAATAATAATATTGCAGTGAATATGAGGGAGGTGATGGCAACGCAAGACCCTCAATGGAAACAAACACTTTTCTTGGAGTGTGGTGGGAATATTGAGAACGTTAATGTTATTTCTGGATTGCAGAAGTAGTTTGTTAAGTTTGAGGTCAGGAAAAAGGGCAGCAGAATGAGAGTATTGGGAAGTATGTTTGGAGCTTCGGAGGTGGTTGGATAGGTTGAAATAGCATGGAAGGATTTGTTGGCATCTCCCACATTATCAATCAACGACTGGTTTCCCTTAATATCTCATCGTGGAGGGTCTGAGCTGCACCTTGCAATCTCCATGCGACCTCCTAATTCGGTTGATTCAGAAGTTATAATGAGTTGCAGGAATGAAATGAGAAAGAATAATAGGAATGTGAATAGGCGCATTAGGACGGTAGAACGTGATGGCTGTCGATGCGGAGGAACAGTATGCTGCCAAGGCCTCCACGAAGAAGCTATTTTCGGTGTTGTTATGTGACGAGCCTCGACATCGAAATGGATATTGAATGGTTCGATCGTAAAATGGTGACGTGTTTTCCCATAAAAAAGTGGCGTTACTCATCAAAACTCATATGACAGTCGATGTCGTATATGTTTAGGGTTGAGAATTTCCTAGATATTAGAGTTGCCGCCCAAAAAGGGGATACACCTACGCTTTAGATGATTTTAGGAGTGAAAAGATATTGCAGAGGATTGTGTTTCCGCGAGTGAGTGGATATTGCAAACAAATATGTTGATTTTGTTTACAGTAGTCAAATAAAATTTTTTATGGTAGCAGTTATCCATTCCATGAATTTTAATGGTTACCGTCTCAAATCTCTATATTAATACTTATTATTATATAAGCGCACCACAAAACATAATATTGACCTATAAATTTAGACTCTTTCAGCTAAGTATATTTGATTAAAAAACTCACACAACCATGCAGCCTTTACATAGGAATTTGAGCCTATTTCAACTAGTATATCTGAAGCATAATATTGACCTATAAATTTAGACTCTTTCAGCTAAGTATATTTGATTTAAAAACTCACACAACCATGCAAACTTTACATAGGAATTTGTTAAGCCTATTTCAACTAGTATATCTGATAAAAAAATCTCATACAACCATGCAACCTTAACATAGGAATTTGTTAAGCCTATTTTAGCTAGTATATTTGATAAAAAATCTCAGACAACCATGCAACATTTACATAATATTATGTTAAGCCTATTGTGATATGACACCTATCCACATTTTAGAAAATAAAAAATGACATCTATCCACATGGAACATGCATACACTCTAAATATCTACCTGCACACTGTAAGAACACACATGAGTTCTTGATAAAAATTTTTATTTATGTGCCCATCTCACGAAAAGTGAATTTTCCACAGGGCAGATTCAGCTTTTAGTTAAACAAAACAAATCTGTAATCTTCATTGACATTTCAAAACTGCAAATTCATTATCCAAAACTTCAGTCCCGATCGTGGGACTTGTGGGTTATGGCCACCATGCTTCTGTTGTGCTTCCATTTCGCTACTTCCAATGTCTATATCTATATCAGAGCACTAAACCCACTTTCAATCCCTAACTTTAGAAACCCAAATGGTTCACGTTATAAAATTATCAGAAGTAAATAAACATAAATCAAAATCCAAACTTTAACCTTGACCAATAAACCTTGGCCACCTTTATCCGCTTTTAAAACCCAAGATTCAATATTTGGAAATGTAATGTTCAATTACACTTTTATAAAAACCTTGGCCACCTTTATCTGCTTTTAAAACCCAATATTCAATCTTCGGAAATGTAATGTTCAATTACACTTTTATAAAAATGAAACCCCTTTGGAGACATTTTGAAAGCTCTCAACCAAGGTTTTAAGCCTTTCGAAAAATTACTTGACTTTCGGACATGAAATAATAAACAACGTTTATTATATACAAGGCTCAAGACCTCCTTGGCCCACATAGCTAGACTTCCAATGATTCATAAATTCTATTTCATACCTTTGATTGAACCTTCACGTAATTGTTCATACGACCACCGTTATTAACAACACACCGTGCATCGATGATTCACGCTTACTTTTCATCCAATGGGTACTGCAATTCCAATCTACACATTGGTTAACATTCTTAGCCCGTGCAACTACAGATGCAACCACCGCTTTATTAAAACTCTATGTAAATTCCAAATGAATTCAGATTTCCGCCATTACTCCCATGAAGCCTTCTTCTCTTTATCATGCCAAGCAATGCTGTTTTTCCATGGTTCCAAATCAGCTAAACCAACGCACTGTTGTGCGTGTTCGAACCACCATTTGCCACAGTTTTTTTTTAACTCACAGTTTCAATCCAACCATATGAATCGAAACACAATTTTTGACCAAATTGGGAAGGTGTAAAGCATTTTGAGAGCCACTCAGCAAACTTCTTGCTTAAATCAACACCATACCTCGTATTTGCAGTCAAGGTAAACATTCTAATAGTTCTTTTTTTCTCCTAAAAAATAACCAAATTAATACCCTCAAGACAATCATTGTATTGAATTGCAGGGAAATTGGATAATTTGGAACCTAGTCAAAACCCAAGCCCACCATCACCAAACCAAAAATTAGAACAATCTAACCCAAAGAAAGAACTAATAAATCTAAATGATGAAATTGATTACATCACTAATACAAGATATCCAAAGAACCAATAAATATAAATGATGAAATTGATGCATCACTAATACAAGATATCCAAAACATTAGAGAGCTATTAGGAGCATCTCTTGCAAGGTCTTTAAACTCAATTGTATCATCCTTCTCCAATGCCAAAAGCCAATATTTTTTATTATGGGGTTATAAGGTATGAACAACATAGAATTTATCTAAACAGAGACCAAATCAAAGACCTAAAAAATATTGAGGCCACATGGAAGCTTACTTGAGCATCACAAATGTACCAGCTATATGAAGGCTTGTTATGGATAGATAGAGTATATCATTCAACATAGCAATATGGAGGAGGTTATTACCTTGGTCATCTTTACATTATTTACACACACACAATTTATTGTGTTTATACATTATTTATCTAATTCTATTGTGTTTTCAATTGCTACTTTTTGATAACACCCCCCCTCCCCACACCCTCCCCCAATCCTATGGACGCATCAATGCCAATTTCGGCCATTAATGTTGCATTTAATGCTACCTATTCATTTGGTGTAATACATAGCTATGTATGGTGTATTAAAACTATCCCTTCTTGCAAAAAATTTCATATGTTCATAGCCCATAATATAGATTCATATAGTTTTTAGAATAGTGTAGTGTTCATTTAATGTTTTTATAGATTGTGGTAACACATTGGGAGGAGCTAGGACCACCTCGAAATGATACATGATCCCTTTCTTAAGCATCATTTTTTTATTAAATGTTTATTTTATTATTTAATTTTTGTTTACTAATTGAAATATTATAAATGTGTATGAAAATTATTTTGTTTCCATTGTTCTCCTCTCTTTCTCCTCCATAGCATTCACCACCACCTCTTGTTTTCCAACCCATTTTCCATGAGTATCATCACCTTGCCTTGAAATATGGGATTGACCTTAGCTTGACCAGAGAACTTCCTTCACTAGTACAAACCACCTTTTTTGATCGTCACTTGCCTCTGCCACATTCACCATCCCATCCACCCACAAAAGCTACACCCACATAACATCTAGCAGCCTCTAAGAAGATTGTCTAGTTGAGTAATCCACTTGCAATTGAATCTCCATCATTCGGGGGGGATATTCATTGTGAGATCATTCATTGACCATTATTTTATTTTGTTATATTATTTTACTGATGAATTGAATTTAGTCTAGTCATATTTAATTTAAATTATATTCTCTAGCTCTTGTGACTATTGTAGGGTGGTATTTATCAGTGATTAGGGATATGGAGGAGGATGACATCCTCGTTATTAATTGTACTGCTTTCAGTGGCCTTTTTAGGACTGAATTGTAAAATATTTTTTTTTTCCAGTGTGTAACATATCATGGAAATGTTTTTTAATGAGAATGTTATTTCATTGCGTTGTTTCTAGAGATATGAAGCATGTCGTGAAAGTAGAAATGTCAAGCTCCCTCTAGTAAGAGAGGAAAAATCAACTTCTTGAATCCAAAAGATGGTGGCAAGGGTGGAAGTGGTAAATGAGTAACCAATGTGACCTGTTTTGTATATATGACATCATATGCCATATGATCATGTTTATGCATGAGAATTCATTTGTATATTAAAGTCATTTTCTATGTAAGTCAGCATATTGCATACTTCCATGTTTAAGAATGAGGTTACACTTTGCATATTGGGCATACTGTGTCATTTTGTTGAAAATTTACATTTGAGACAATTTTAAATATGTGTGTGTAAGCATGACACATGTTCTATGATTTGAACTAGTTGTTTAATAGATGTTGAAGTGTTAGATTGCTAACTTGAATTTGTGTCTATGAAGTGAGCGTCATAACATGTTTTTTGAAAGTGTTTGATTTGGGTTTTTAAAGACGTACCAATTAAAAATATTCATGGTTATACATATAATTGATGACTCGAAACAAATTGCATAAAATTATATTCATTAGTGAATATTTCTCCATACCTATGCCAAATATTAAAATAATTTAATTTATATAATAGAAATATGTTTTCTAAATATTCATATTCTATATTAACTCATTTTTCAAATCACTCAACAATTTCAGCAGTATGTTTATATCAAATCAACATTCGAGACCTTTATGGCGAACATAAGTTAGGTGTTGTCATATGATGAGCAAGGGTAGCCTCGACATCAAAATGGATATTAAATGGGTTGGTTAGATGGTAAAATCCAGAAAAATTCAAGTCTTTAAGATATTTTTTTATGATAACTCAATGGTGTAATTCATGGAAACTCATACATCACACTACACTAAATAAACAATTTTTTTTTCCTTAAAAAGTCATTTTTTATTTTACTTATTTTATATTAAAATTTAATATCAATTCAATTGTTTTAAATATAAAATTTAAAACAAAAACATTTAAATATAAATATATTTTAAAAAAACTTTATATTTAAGACAAAAATATTTTAACACAAAACTTTATATTTAACACAAAAATATTTTAAAACAAATATTTATATTTAAGACAAAAAAAAATTCAGACAAAAATATTTTTAAGACAAATTTCATATTTTAGACAAAAATGTTTTAGGACAAAAAATTATATCTTAGACACGATCAATTAAAACTAAATTCATTTATGGCAATTAACAATTGTTGAGATTTATTTTAATTAATTTTGGAGAAAATGTCATGAATGTGTCAACAACAGGATTTTTTGCTAAATTGAATCCATCTAATCCTAATGTGGAGTTATTACATCCTATTTTTGTTGTGAGTGAATTTATGATTCAGTTTCTACCCCTAGCTATAAAATGTAAGCCTGTAGAGGCAAATGAGCATAAGGAATGTGAGGTGAGTGGAAGAGATTTGCAGATGAAAAACTCTACTATTGTAATTATCCTTTTGCTGAATGAGATTGTCGATGCACCTGTTTGGTTGGGTGAACCACGTTAAATCTATGTGTCTCCTACAATTGGTATCAGCGCATTTAGGTTGAGTTTGTGGGGCTGCTGTGGATGAAACCCGGTTTGTTGCGTGCATGCGTGAGGCCGTGTCAGCCAGTTCTGCGTTGTTGCTAAGCCGTTGGCAAGGAACACTGGTGCAAACTCTACATACATTGAAAATCTGCTGTTCAAATTCAGCAACGATGCAAATTTATGGATGAAAAAATGTTGTGAGATGTGTGGCCGTGAACTGAAGGATCCGACAGCCATTGATTTTATAACGCAGAGCCTTTGTTTTTCAGTTGTCTCATTCACTGCGTCTGATGGCTGTGTGCGACTAAGAACACTAAGAGGCAGGGTTTGATGCGATGGAAGAGCCAAGGTCGAAAACTGGTGATGCCCCGAGAGATTGGCACACGAAAGTGGACAAGTGAGGGGCAGAGAATCTTGATGATGGGCGACGTTCATAGTTTTTTCTGTTGATTTGTGAGTTACTATCAAGCTGCTAGGCCGAGATCTGGAGCTACGTTACATTGAGAACGCTTCCCACGCTGCATAAACAGAGAGCAGAGCCGCCGTTGATTTGAGTATAAGTTTGAATGTTGAGTTTGAACTGCGCGTGAAGAAGCCGTGAACTGGAGGATGACCAGCACCGAGAGCTGGTGGTTGGAAGTTGAGCCAAGCCATTGAGCCGAACGTGACCAGGAGATAGGCTGTGTGAAATCCCACTTAAAAAATCGGTTCAATGGTTCATAAAGTCAGTTAAATCGATTTCAATGCCTTTTTAAATCAATTTTTTTTAAATGCAATATATATATATATATATATATATATATATATATATATATATATATATATATATATATATATCAATTTATATATATCGATTTCAGTGCCTTTTTTTAAATTGATTTTTTTAAATGCCAATATATATATATATATCGATTTATAAGGTGGCACTTTATTGGTTTTACATTTTTTTTAAATATTCATTTGGGCCTAGGGCCTAGGGCCTAGGAACTAATTTTCGACAGTGGAATATGCAAAAGGAATGCATATTTTTGTTTTAAAGGGCATTTTTTAATCAAAATTAATACTTTTTGATTAAAATAAAATCTTCATTTCTTAAGACTTGAAATTGGAAATTTCTTGACAAAAATTACTCAAAATGGAAAAAACACAAAGTGCTTGATTTGAGATCGAGAAGTTCAATGGGAAAAACAACTTTGACATCTGGAAAGTGAAGGTGCACGATCTACTCGTACGGCAAGGCGTGGCGAAGGCGTTGTTGGGAAAATCCAAACAACCTTACACCATGACATATAGCGAATGGAGTGACATGGATGAAATAGCACTGAGTGGCATTCGATTGTGTTTGGCGGATGATGTTTTGTTTAACATCGTGTCAGAAAAAACTGTTGCTGGTTTGTGGACAAAGCTTGAAAAGCTGTACATGAAAAAATCCTTAACCAATAGGATTTTCCAGAAGAGACAGTTGTACAGCTTGCGCATGAAGGAAGGTACATCAATTACTGATCATCTGAATACCTTTAATACTCTCCTGGTGTAGTTAGAAAGTAGAGAAGTAAAATTTGAATCAGAAGATAAAGCTATAACTTTATTATGCTCGTTGCCTGAGTCATGGGATCATTTTTTTACTTCTATAAGTCTTAGTTCATCAGAAACCCTTGAATTTGATGATATTGTTGGAGCTTTGTTATCTGAAGAAACAAGGAAAAGGTCAAATTCAAAAACCTCTACATCAGAAGCAATGATGGTTAGAGGTCGTTCTAAAGAAAGACGCCTCAGTAAGCAGAACAACTCGCGGTCAAAATCAAAGGGGAAGAAGACTAAGGTAAAGTGCTGGTTTTGTGGAAAATCGAGACATTTGAAGAAGGATTGTTGGAAGAGACAACAAACATCCAAAGGAGACTCTTCGACAGAGAAGAAAGAAGAAAACATGATAGATTCAGGTTCGGCATCCGTTTCAGGTATGAGTGATGAAGTGTTATCAGTTAGTTTGTCTAATCATGATCAACATTGGTTTTTAAATTCTAGTGCATCCAATCACATGTGCATTCATAGAGAGTGGTTTAAAACTTAAAAATAAATCAATGATGGAGTTGTTTACATGGGAAATGATGTCTCGTGTAATATTGTGGGAATTGGAAGCATCCAGATTAAAAAGTTTGATGGGACAAATAAAATTTTAACTAATGTAAGACATGTACCTGAACTAAAAAAAAACCTCATTTCACTAGGAGTACTAGACACAAATAGATATAAAACCTTCATTCAAGGTGAGGTAATGAATTTTTATAAAGGAACTTTACTAGTAATGAAAGAAAAGAAGGTTGGAAATATTTTTCAGTTAGAAGGAAGAATAGAGTTAGATCATGCTTTTATAGTATCTAAAAATGATAGTAATTCTATTCGTATATGGCATCAAAGGTTGGGCCATATGATCGAAAGAGGATTAAAATTTTTATCTGATCGTAAACTTCCTAGTTTAAAATATTCTAAGTTAGATTTCTGCAAACATTGTCTATATGGGAAACAAAGCAAGCATAAGTTTAAAACTGGAACACATACTAGTAAGGGAATTCTTGATTATATCCATTATGATGTTTGGGGCCCATCTTATACAACTTCATATGGAGGATCGTCATATTTTGTATCTTTTATTGATGATTTTTCTAGAAAAGTGTGGGTCTATATGTTAAAGAAAAAGTCTGATGTATTCACAGTTTTCAAACAGTTTAGAGCATTAGTTGAAAACATCACTGGAAGAACCATTAAATGTTTAAGAACTGATAATGGTGGTGAGTTTACTTCAAAGTAATTTGATAATTATTGCAAGGATGCCGGGATCGAAAGACATAAAACTACTATATATACTCCTCAGAAAAATGGAGTTGTTGAATGCATGAACATGACTCTTTTAGAGAGAGCAAGAAGTATGCTTAGTAACGCCAATTTTCAGAAGGAATTGTGGATAGAAGCGGTTTCTATGGCTTGTTACTTCATAAATCGATCACCATCAACTGCAATAGGATGCAAAATTCCTCAAGAGGTATGGAAAGCTTATCCATTTGGTTATTCTAAAATGAAAGTTTTTGGTTGTGATGCATATGCTCTAGTTCTGAAACATCAACATTCTAAATTAGATCCTAAATAAAAAAGATATATCTTTTTTGGATATGGTGATGGAACTAAGGGATACAGGTTGTGGGATCCTACTACTCACAAGATCATCATTAACATAGATGTTAAATTCAATGAATCTTCACTCGATAATCCAGATGCAGATGATAAATTGGAACAGGAAAATGTACCTGAGATTCAACATATTCAGTTTGAAACCAGTTAAAACACTGATGATAGTGCAGATCATGAACAAGTTTCAGATGCAGATCATGAACATGTTTCATATGTAGATCATGAAGAAGATCCTACAGATAATAATCAACAAATTGTGGAAGTACCAGAAACATATTTAAGGTCTACGATAATCAAACGTCCTCCTAAAAATTACGATGATTATGTTACGTTAGCTGCTTTAACTGCTAATGATGATGAACCTTTGTGCTATCAGGAAGATGTATAAGGTTATAACAGTTATAAGTGGAAAGAAGCTATGAAGGATGAGATTATGGCATTAGATAAGAATGCCACATGGGATCTAGTGGAGCTTACTAAAGACATAAAAACTGTGGGATGTAAATGGGTTTACAAATTGAAAAGGGGTCTTAACGATACAGAGGACAGGTACAAAGCAAGGCTGGTCACAAAAGGTTTTTCTTAGAAAGCAGGAATTGACTTTGATGAGATATTTTCACCAGTTGTAAAAATTATTTCAATTCGGATTTTGTTAGCATTAGTTGCTTTACTTGATTTAGAATTACAGCAACTAGATGTTAAAACTGCATTTTTACATGGAGATTTAGATGAGGAGATTTACATGGACCAACTTGAAGGGTTTGTTAAAAATCGCAACAAGAAATTTGTCTGCAGGCTCAACAAATCATTGTATGGTCTGAAGCAGTCGCCTCGACAATGGTACAAGAAATTTGATTATTTCATGATGAGTCAAAATTATATAAGAAGTGAATATGATCATTGTGTTTACTTTAAGAAATTGAATAATGGCATGTTCATTATCCTAGTGTTATATGTTGACGATATGATTTTAGCAAGAAAAAGCATAAGTGAGATCAATAGGTTAAGGGCTCAGATGGCTAGGACATTTGATATGAAAGATCTAGGAGCAACAAGATAGATTTTGGGCATGGAGATTTTCAGAGACAAGAGCAATGGTAAGTTGTGGCTATCAGAAAAGAAGTATATTGAGAAAATACTCTTAAGGTTTGGTATGAACAATGTGAAGCTTGTTTTAGTCCCTTTAGCTTCCCATTTTAAGCTTTCTTCAAGTTTATGTCCTAACACAAATGAAGAAAAGGAATATATGTCTTGAATTCCATATGCCAATGTAGTAGGTTGTTTAATGTATGCGATGGTTTGTACATGACCAGATTTTTCACATGAAGTTGGGGTTGTCAGCAGGTATATGGAAAATCCAGGAAAAGAACACTGGTCAGCACTGAAATGGGTACTTCGGTATCTGAGAGGCACAAGTGATTATTGTATCACTTATAATATAAGTAGTGAATTTGTTTGCGGATATGTTGATTCCGATTTTGAAGGTGATTTGGATAAGAGAAGGTCAACTTCAGGATATGTCTTTACTCTTGTGAGCGGAGCTATAAGCTGGATGTCAAAGCTACAAAACATTGTTTCTTTATCCACTACGAAAGCAGAATACATGGCTGCTTCACATGGTTGCAAAGAAGCGGTTTGGTTGAAAGGTTTGTTTGGTGAGCTTGGTAGGTTACAGGACAACATTCAGTTATTTTTTGATAGTCAAAGTGCAATTCACTTGGCTGAAAATCCGACCTATCATAGTAAATCAAAGAATATACCTATTAAGTACCATTTTGTAAGACAGGTTATCACTGAACAGGGTGTCTCTCTTGAAAAAGTGCATACAAAGGAAAATCGTGCACACATGTTCACGAAACCAATTTTGTTAGAGAAACTATGATGGTGTCTAGCTTCTCTTGGCTTGCAGAAAAGATAAAAATAATAATGGAAAAGGGTATCAGGCTAATTGTTGTCAAGGTGGAGATTGTTGAGATTTCTTTTAATTAATTTTGGAGAAAATCTCATGAATGTGACAACAATATGATTTGTTGTTAAACTGACTGCATCTAATCCTGATGTAGAGTTATTGCATCCTATTTTTATTGTGAGTGAATTTACGATTCAGTTTCTACTCCCAGCTATAAAATATAAGCCAGTAGAGGAAAATGAGCATGGGGAATGTGAGGTGAGTGGAAGAGATGTGCAGATGAAAAACTCTGCGATTGTAATTATCCTTTTGCTAAATCAGATTGCCGATGTCCCTGTTTGGTGGACGTAGCCCAGATTGGTTGGGTGAACCACATTAAATCTCTATGTCCTCATGTTTGTTTATGTTGTGTGTGATTATTTAGATTCCGCTGTGATTTTTTTCTCCTACAACAATTAAGACAAAAACATTTTAATTTAAGACAATATTATCTAACAAGTGCAAAGTTGACTCTCATAGTGCATCCTATATAAAGACAACTTTTATATAAAGACAACTTTTTATTGGACTCTTCATTTTACTAAATAACTAACTACACATTAAATCATCTTATATCCCTTTAGTTCTATTCATATGATAAGAAACCACTTGTCTTAGGAAATATATATGAGAATAATCATACAAACTAGTTTGTATAATTCTTATTTTTTAATAATTATACAAACTATCTAAGAGTGTAGTTTGTATATATAATGTTGTCCTAAAGTGGTCTTGTCTCTATTAGTTTGTATATTATATATACAAACTCCAATTCAGGTACACTCCTGAATTATATATACAGGTGCTATGTATATTATATCTTACATCCAACTCTATTGATACGGTGAGAGACCACTTGTCTTTGTTGCATTTCATGACTGTCAATGTAGTGTGTGCTTACGATTGTGTATTTCCCATAGATTATGGTTGCTGCACGAAAATGCCATACGCCTACGTTTAAGATTTCGCGAAAGGATTTCCAGAGAATTGTGTTTCCGCTACTTAGTGAATATTGCTTTTAAAACTCATGATTCCTTCCATGAATTTTAATGGCTAGCATCTCTAGTGTTCTCATCTCTCAATTAATACATTCTAATTCTAAATAATCACACGACAAAACATCATATTTACCTTCAAATTTAGACTCTTTCAGCCAGTGGATTTGATAAAAATCACATCACTGCGGAATTTCTCAAGCAATTTGTTAAGTCTATTGTCTTGTCTCTATAATATCTTCGAGCAAGAGATCTATGCTTTAGAAAATGAAAAATACGATGAATATCGTTTTATTAGGAGATTTTAATATTAAAATTGCATATAACCAAATTATATTTTAAATGAGGATTCGAATCATATGATCATTCACAAAATGAACTTTTAAAATTTAATCGAGATTTTGTTTAGTTCATTTTTGCAGATTTCAAGTTCGATCATAATATATAATGTCATGGATTATATTAAGCTGAATTTAAATTTAACGCTGAATTTTTTGGTAATTATTTTATGGATTTAAAGTTTGATAATGAAAGATATTTTTTTTAACAAAAATAAGGTTGACTTTTTCTTAAAATATTTAAGAAATATATGTCTCATAATTTTAGAAAAAAAAAATTTATACTTTTATAAATAATTTCTATACTTAAATGCCACCTAAAATGAATAATAGAGTGAACTTCTTTGGTAAGGGATGCAGGGGCATTAGGCTTAAGAAATACTTTGTATTTTTATAATACATAGGGGGGTTTTATGTTTCTAAATTCTCATGTAATTATTAGCAATTTGAATAAAATAGTGAGGAATTGTAAATGTTCTCGAACCGTTAGAGAACATGAAGGAAAGGTGAATAGTTAGGAATGTGAAGGGATAGTCGAATTAGGATCAATTTCAGTTATTCTAGGGATTGAGTCTAAATTTAAGATGTTGAGAATTCCAAGAGTCTTGGGTGAACTATTAGGGAAACTGAACTGATTCCTTAACAATTTATATAAATGTAATAAGCCTAAAAGACAGAAGGGGCAGAGTAGTGAGGATGGAAGGGCCATCGAATTGAAGATTAGACCACAGAGGAAGTAAGTTTGTAATTAATTTGGTTTTAATTATACAGAGGAATTCAAAGTCAGATTGATTTGTGTATGAGGTTGTGTGTATTTCAAGTTGACTTGCAATTTAGGGGAATCGATCACTGAAAGGATTGATTCCAGTAAAGTAGTTAATTGTCTGTCTCAATTTAGATATGATAAGTTGGATTCATTATGGAATGAATCGAATTTAGGTAATCACCGTTGAAGGAGGTTCGATTCTTTTTAAATGTTTGAGTTATTATATTGTGGAAGAAATGTGTTATTAGTCTCTGTGTGAAGGGTTATGTTCTGAACGCATCTGAATTCCCGCTCTAATCCTATGAGAATGGAATGTGTATGAATTGAATACATGTGTGAAGGGTTCAATAAATTCTATGAGGTTTCGATCCTTTAAATGAAGGACGTCGACGATGTTAATTCCAACTATTGAATATGTTTAAGTTTAAATTGAACCTCTGCTTTGGTATGAAATCTAGTAGAGACCGACTGCAATACAGTGGAGTCCGATTTCAATAACATTGGAGCTTAAAATTGCAATTGAACATGATTAATCTGCGTTGAACTCTATTTGACTGAAATCAATTGAAATTGATTTCCAATCCACGACGTTGAACCTGTGTGATAGCTCAAGTTGATGAATTGCGTTAAGGGGAATATGAATGCAATGATGGTGTAGAAGACCAGAACTTGAATGGCAGAGCGATGGAGTAAGTATAGAAAGGGAGAATGGAACAATATTGACTGGATTGATGAAACAGAGTACGATTGTGTGAACCCAGAATGGCATATGGAGTCTTGTGGATGCAGGGTTTGGAGGCACACAATTGTTTGTGAACCAGAACTGTGGAGACAGTAAAGGAGGTTTTGAATGTCAAACCAGTGGTATCGCAAAGTGGTAAAACTGGTAAGTGGTATCAAGAAAAAAACACGATATACGCCGGCACATGACACGTGCAGTTGAGTGGTATTCTAAAACCACAAATTTCACAAAGTTTTTGGGTGTTAAAACACGAAGGTAAAAAAATGTGATTTCCGTTGGATGTGTCGATCAAGGGATTGAATGGCGGTCGCATCACTAACTTGCGTATGGTTTAATGAGGTAAGTTAACATGGGACCCGAACATTTATTTATATTATTGATTGGTTTCTAAACCAAGTTTGAGTTATGTTTTAGACAAGGTCGAAGACATATATTAATGGAATATAATGTTAGAAATTATAATAAGGTAAAGAACCTTATGATTAGAGGATAAGCTACATATGCCATGGGACCGAAAGTTGCATCTTAATATAAGTGTTGTGACATCTGATGATAATTACAATGATGAAGGGTTTATTATGATGTTTCGTAAAATTTGAATGAAAGGTGTAATATGTGTGAATATATTATGTTGAGATGATAAAGCCGTGAGCATATATTTGATGGTTGATATGCTGTGGCTCATCATATAATGATTTTATCAATAAAGTTCAAATGTTAGTTGGAGATCCCACGAAGTGAGGGTAGAGAGGAGTTAAATTGGGTTTAATATAATTCGAATATTTAATTCAAAGGATCATGAGATGTTTGTAGAAGCATATGGTTCTGATCTTAACGTAAAAACTAGAAGAAAAAACTTCTGCATGAGACATTATAGTTCTAGGTGAGATGTGTGGTTGAAACCCATAAGAATGTTATTCTAATATCTCAAATCTCAGATTTGAGATATAGAAGCTTCCGCAGAGGGCTGATTTTGCCAGATTTAAAATTATTTGGGGCTAAATTTGGAATGCAGTTTTATGCACAAGAGAGGGAAGATGTGGGTTTGGCGGGGTAGACCGCCATCAAGTGGTATCAGAGCAGGTTAGCTCTGTTGAAAAGTGAAGAAATTTTTGTAATAAAATCTGAAGGTGTGATGAGAGAAGAAATAAGATCAGATTCTAAGACCTAATACGAAAAGGTACACAGAATTGAAGTGAACATAGATTTGTAGAACTAAATGAATGAAGAACAAGATCATGCAGAGATCTTGTAGGTAAAATAATTTTAAATATGATTTGAAATTTATGATTACAGAATTATGGTTGCAAAAAGGTGAAGACAGAGTTTTGATGGTGATGGAAGTGAGCCTCATATTCAGTTAAAGGTTGGATAGGGAGAAAAATTGCAGTGCTGTCAAGAGAAGGTGAGTTGATGAGCAGTGTTTAACTCTGGTTTGAAGAATTGTTTGCAGAATTCAGATTCAGGCAATTAAGGAAATCTCAGCAAAAGAAGATCATAGCTTTGAGAGCAATGATGAAAGAGTCCAGCAAAGGATTCTAAAGTGAAAAATAAAGTGTGGCAGAACCTTGAGGAAATTCAACAGAGCTTGAATGAGTTCTAAAAGTTGCAGATCGAAGCCTAGAGAGAGAAGAAGAGAGTTATCACAAGGTTCCAGCAAATAGGGGACCAATACTTTCCAAAAAACCTGATCTGGAGGAAAGGATTAGTGAGGTAAGTGGCAGCAGGAGAGCTTGCTGTTGCAGAGCCTTGGTGTAGCTCATGAGTGAAGAACTCATGGAGGAAAGGATGACTATTGATAGTTATAGAAGAGATAACAGCGTTTTAAAGAGAGGACAGGATAGAAAAGAGGAAGAATATGCCAGGACAAATGGCATGAGGAAGAAATTGACTGATGCAGAATATGAGAAAGAGGTAGCTTAGCTCAGAGAACAGTTTAAAAAACTGAAGATGATTATAGAGGAAAGCCAAAGAGTTGGTTGGCTCATGAAGAAGAGAGTAAAGTGGCCAAGGCTACAACAGAGAAGATAACAACAAGAGAACATGCAGTTTGCAGAAAAGCTAAGAAAGATTGAACAAAGGAGTAGTGTACATTTGGAATGTGCAGAAATCAGAGCAGCTGAGTTGAGAAAATAAGTTTATGCCTGTGAAGCAGAATAGAGTACAGGTGAAGAATACAGATCTACGAAGGATCTTAGGAACCATGATGAGGACTTAGGGCAGCAAGAATCTTGTCTTGCTGAAGAGAAAATCATTGATGATTTCCTGAGTTATTGGACAAGTCTAGATCAGCTGGATAATGTAAAGCCTTTTACTTTTTCTGACAATTGTGAGGTGATCATAGGTTCTACACAGGAAGAGGATCAGCCTGAGGCACTGATAAATGAGGAAACTGAGACAGAAAATTCTCATGGTTTTAAAACTAAAGAGTTGTGTATGTTTGCAAGTACATCACAAGGAGGTGGACAAGCTTTAAAGTTTGTTGAGGAGAAATTGAATCTGAAATCTATTCAGATCAATGCTGAGATAGCAAGATCTAAGGAAGAATTGAAGACAAGGGAGTCTAATGAGAATATGGAGGCAAGAGATGAAGGACTATCTGATGATCGTTCAAGAACAAGTGAAGGTATAAAAGGTCGTGTGAGGTTCCCAAAATCTACTCCAATTGAAGTTGTTGAATTGCATAGAAGGTTGGATTTTCAAAGAAGAGAATTGGAGAAACAGAGGACCTATGCATAGGATAATTTGCTGAGGAAGCAGGGCAGGAAGGTCTTCATGAATAGTGTTCATAAAGAATATGATGGAAAGAAGGAGAGACTAGCTCACAGTCTCATGGGGGATGAAAATCGGCATACTGATGTGCTGACAGAGTAATTGGGAGGAAACTCATAACAACATACTGATGTGTTTTCAGAGGAGAAAGAGGTATTGAGTCCTTGTAATTTTAGTGCTGAAGGCTCATGTGTTAAAGAAGAACAACAAATGGAAATTGTCAGGAAAGTTAATAAGAAGGAAACTATGTTAGCTAAAAACATAGTGAAGGATCATCATTTTAACATGGTGATTGGAATAGTGGAGATAAATCTAGAAGCTGAGGAGAAATATAGGGAAGATTTTTTGAGTCCTGAAGAAGACTTGGAACTGCAGAGAGGAGAATTGGTGACTGGATCAACAAGTGAGACTATTGGGTCTTGTGATTTTGAAACTGGCAATTTGATTGTGCTTACAGGTATTACAAGAGATATTCCATCCCTTGAAATTGTCTTGAAGGAAGGAGAAACAATCATGCAAGAAATTGTTACTGTTGGTGACAAGGAAGAGTTGGCTTATCTGAATAGCCAAGAGAAGACTGGAGGACAAACTCTTGGAACTACTACAGTGATGGAAAAACATAATTCTATTCTGATAGAAGGTGAAATGCTTGAGAAAAGATGATTGAATTATTTTCTGAAAAATTTTAGAGGACATAATGAAATTGCAGACACGAGTGAAAAGGCTTGAAGGTGTGAAAAGAATAGGAGCAGATACTAGTTTGCATAATTTAATCATGCTTAATAGTACACAAGGAGAAATTAATGATTATGTTACTACAGTTAGAGAATTGAAAGATAATTTACTTTTTAAAAGTAAATTTGCAGGTGGTGAGAAAAATAATGTTGCAGAGGAAGATATCCGAAGAGATATTCAGGAATTTTGGGAGGCAGCAACATTTCTGGCAAAGGAGGCAACATTGGCATCAACAACATCTATGGTGGCAACTGAAGCAGCATGTGGGTGACATCTACAGGAGTAAAAACAATGTTAGCAACAATCAGTGAGGCAACATTGACAGCAGCAACATTAATGTTGGCAACAACAGAAATTGAAAACAACAGTAGTGGGCAGAGGAATTTCCAGCTAGAAGATAAGTTGGACATGGAGATTGAAAGCATCAGAAGACTGATGATGAAGGTGTCTCAGAAGTAGCATACAGCAGCAAGAAAGCAGAGGAATTTTAACAAAGGAAAGACAAAAAGAGATTGTGAAAGCATAGTTGGAGGTAAGATGCAGAACAAGATATGGAAACCTGGAGAAGTACAATTGGGGAATAATGCAGCTGTTGGGAAACAAAAAAAAAAAGTATGGGATCCAGGAAGACAATGAATGAAGGCACATGATTAGGAGATCATGATCAATTTTAACCTTGGGAGTCTAATGTAGGGGAATTAGGCTCAAGAAATACTTTTTATTTTTATAAGACATAGGGGGGTCTTATGTTTCTAAATTCTCATGTAATTATTAGCAATTTGAATAAAATAATGATGAATTGTAAATGTTCTCGAACCATTAGAGAACATGAGGGAAAGGTGAATAGTTAGGAATGTGAAGGGACAGTCGAATTAGGATCAATTTCAGCTATTCTAGGGATTGAGTCTAAATTTACGATGTTGAGAATTCCAAGAGTCTTGGGTGAGCTGTTATGGAAACTGAACTGATTCATTAAAAAATTTTATAAATGTAATAAGCGCAAAAGACAGAAGGGGTAGAGTAGTGAGGATGGAAGGGCCATCGACTTGAAGATCAGGCCATAGAGGAAGTAAGTTTGTAAGTAATTTAGTTTTAATTATACAGAGGAATTCAGAGTCAGATTGATTTGTGTATGAGGCTATGTGTATTTCAAGTTTACTTGCAATTTGGGGGAATCAATCACTGAAAGGATAGATTCCAGTAAAGTAGTTAATTGCCTATCTCAATTTAGATATGATAAGTTGGATGCATTCTATAATAAATCGAATTTAGGTAATCAGCGTTGAAGGAGGTTCGATTCTTTTTAAATGTTTGAGTTATTATATTGTGGAAGAAATTGAGTTATTAGTCTCTACTTGAAGGGTTATGTTCTGAACGCATCTGAATTCCCGCTTTAATCCCGTGAGAATGGAATGCATATGAATTAAATACATGTGTGAAGGGTTCAATAAATTCGATGAAGTTTCAATCCTTTTAATGAAGGACGCCGACAATGTTAATTCCGACTATTGAATATGTTTAAGTTTAAATTGAACCTCTACTTTGGTATGAAATTTGGTAGAGACCGACTGCAATATAGTGTAGTCCGATTTCAATAACATCGGAGCTTAAAATTGCAATTGAACATGTTTAATGTGCGTTGAACTCTATTTGACTGAAATTGATTGAAATCGATTGAAATCGATTTCCCATCCACAGCCTTGAACCTATGTGATAACTTGAGTTGATGAACTGTGTTAATGGGAATATGAATGAAGTGATGGTGTAGAAGACCGGAACTTCAATAGCGGAGCGATGGAGTAAGTATAGCAGGGGAGAATGGATCAATCTTGACTGGGTCGATGAAATGGAGTATGATTGTGTGAACCCAGAATGGCGTATGGAGTCTTGTGGATGCAGGGTTTGGAGGCACGGAACTGTTTGTGAACCAGAACTATGGAAACAGTAAAGGATGTTTTTAATGTCAAACCAGCAGTCTCGCAAAGTGTTAAAACTGGTAAGTGGTATTAAGAAAAAAAACATGATATACACCAGCACATGACACGGGCATTTGAGTGGTATTTTAAAACCACAAATTTCCCAAAGCTTTTGGGTGTTAAAACACGGAGGTAAAAAAGATGCGATTTTCGTTGGATGTGTCGATCAAGGGATCGAACAGTGGTCGCATCACTAACTTGCGTATGGTTTAATGAGGTAAGTTAACGTGGGACCCGAACATTTATTTATATTGTTTTTTGGCTTCTAAACCAAGTCCGAGTTATGTTTTAGACAAGGTCGAAGGCATATATTAATGGAATATGATGTCAGAATTTATAATAAGGTAAAGAACCTTATGATTAAAGGATAAGCTAAATATGCCATGGGATCGAAAGGTTAATCTTAATATAAGTGTTGTGACATCCGATGGTATTTACGATGATCAAGGGTTCATTATGATGTTTCATAACATTTGAATGAAAGGCGTAATATGTGTCAATATATTATGTTGAGATGATAAAGCCATGAGCATATATTTGATGGTTGATATGTTGTGGCTCATCATATAATGATTTTATCAATAAAGTTCAAATGTTAGTTGGAGATCCCATGAAGTGAGGGCAGAGAGGAGTTAAATTGGGTTTAATAGAATTTGAAGGATCATGAGATGTTTGTAGAAGCATATGGTTCTGATCTTACTTCCGCATGAGATATTATAGTTCTGGGTG
Source organism: Pinus albicaulis (assembly GCA_034641835.2). Classification (NCBI taxonomy): domain Eukaryota; kingdom Viridiplantae; phylum Streptophyta; class Pinopsida; order Pinales; family Pinaceae; genus Pinus; species Pinus albicaulis. The sequence continues at coordinate 1,994,889,653 of CM076575.1, forward strand.
AGATATGTGGTTGAAACCCATAAGAATGTTATTCTAATATCTCAAATCTTAGATTTGAGATATAGAAGCTTTCGCATAGGGTTGATTTTTCTAGATTTAAAATTATTTGGGGTCAAATTTCGAATGCAGTTTTATGCACAAGAGAGTGTAGATGTGGGTTTGGTGGGGTAGACTGCCATCAGTAAGACAATGAATGTGAACTTTCTAGAAAATTCATATATCAATGCTTCTAATAAAACCATAACTATTGATAAGATAAATGTATACAAATTGCTAATTAAGAAAAAAATAATTTATATAAATGAAAAAAGAATAACTATTTTTATATCTATCTAAATTTCATTTTAGGAAGTTTAGAAGTAATTTATAATTCATAAAATTTAATTTTAGAAATTTAGTTGGCTAGTCCTTTTTCCATGAGTAATAAGCTAACATGGCACTTTTCTAGTGATGGTGGGAAAAACAAGAAGGTAAACTTATGGGTGGATCTTCCGCATAGAGACTCCATTTAAGGATTTCCTAGTGCCATTAGAAAGGTATGTAAGTGTACAACAACAAAAGAGTGTCATGGTTTTGTGAGCTCATCCCTCTCATTTTTCCACTTTGAAACCATTAGGATAAATGAAAAATAACATAATAGTCCAACCTATATCCAATATACCTAAGGGTTTCTCACAATAGTACATAATCAAATTTTTCATGAAGATAACGAAGGAGGATAGATTGTCAAACAAACCAATTAATCTTTATAACAAAGGGATTTCCAAGAGTACTTTTCTTAGTATAATATAAAAACAATAAGGCCAAGTTATTTATGATGATTTCAAGTGTAATTAATAGCATTTTTATATATAAAAAATACATGAAATATTAAATAGAATTTTGATATATCAAAATATACATGTAATATCAAATTTGTATATGAATTTTATTTAATTTGGTCATACATATCAAGTGCTAAAATTTCCAACCTGTATATGCTTCTTGCCACATTTTTTTAGTTAATTGATAATTCCACAATTTTAAAAACTTTGACACATCTATTATTCCAAAAGAAAAATTAGACATGTAAAAAAAAAAAAGAGAGAAATAAATATTCATGAGACTCCTCTCCCAATATTTATAGAAAAAGAAGTTCCTTTTTCCAGCCCTAACTCAATGGCCGGGGCCCGGGTCCATCAAAACAAATGTATATATACTTTCTTTATCGTCAGCTTTATTGTCCAATTCTTTTTCCAATTCAATATTTATAGAAAGAGAGATTCCTTTTTCCAGCCCTAACTCAATGACCGGGGCCCGGGTCCATCAAAACAAATATATATATACTCTCTTTATCGTCACCTTAATTGTCCAATTCTTTTTCCAATTTTTATAATTAGCGACATTGAACCATTCTACGTCTACAATAGCTAACGCAGAGTGTGCTTAGCGGGTAATAAACCGTCATATTTTTCAAATAGCAACTTGTATACATTCCACGACTTTTCCAATTTTATGATAGCAACATGTATCCATTCCACGCCTGCAGTGGATAAGGCATAATCTCCTTTTAAAATAAGCCATCATATTTTTTTCAATATTTATTGAATAGGCTCTTTTATCATCGGTAATTCAATGGCTGAATTCATATACATATACAACATTTTTTAAATGTTATTCTAATTGTTTATTATTCATTAATGTTAGCTAATTAATGAATGCTTCATTGATTATTCTTACACGTGTCTTAGGTTTGTTGATGTTTAATTTTATTGTAATTGTTTATTATACATTAATGTTGGCTAATTAATGAATGATTCATACACGTCTCTTAGGTTTGGGGATGTTGGGAAAAGACAAGTTTTTTTTTTGAAATTGCTCTCGAAGGATGTAAAATTTAAATCAATATTAAGAACATGAATTTTTTAAAAAGGAAAATAATAAAAAATCACGGTTGATGAGAAAATGACAGAAAGATTTCCAAATCTTAGAAATGCTAAAAAGGGAGCATATAAGCCACCACGTAATTTCAAAATGGTACGTCTTGTACTCACACCTTGCGGCATTATTTAAAGTCTAAGCATTGAATTTGATCATTAGTGCTGCAAATGCTTCACACGTTCACACTTCTTTCGGCTCTTCTGCGGCTTCCTTCGCCTATAACGGTCTACTCCGTGTCCCTCGGCACTTTGGCGAACCTCTGGTGAACTTTCGGCGATCAAAAACAAGACAATACTACCTCAATGGACATTTCATAAAGCTCTGAGTTACAGTTCTTGACAATGCGGAACAGAAAACTTTCTCTCTTTATTAATATTCAGAATGATATTACAATGAGATTACAGACTAGTAATGGACTCAGATCTCTTTCCAGAGATTGACTGCAGTGGCATTTACCAGTTTTTGCTACTCAATGAATGAGCGAGCGATATTGGAGGCTATCTGGCCAGTAGCAGACTCTGTCTCAGAGTTCTTTTACAAACACACAAACTTTATAGACAGACTCGATCTATGATCATGCCACTTTAGGTTCTTGCCTATGCCGAGCACATAGACACGCAGGCTTCTCTGATCAACTAAGAACTTTGAGTCTTAGCACTGTGATGCAAGCAGATCACGAGACTTCGCGCAGATGCAGTGCAGGGAGCTTCGGCTCGACTCAAATACCAAAAGACTCTATACTCTAGACTCTCTAACACTCCAACTCCGAATGCCAATGAATGAGCCTTAACCCTCCTTATATAGGAAATGAGGGGGAACAAACATTCAATCGAACCGTCAGATAAGAGACACATGGAGGAGAATCATGGCTTTCGGGTAACACCGAAGTGACATCCGCACCGATATTCGTCCATCCGACACTAACATGTGAACGGTGTGTGAGTTACACTGTGGATACCTTTTCTGTACAAGGCCCACGAGGAAACATTACTTATTACTAACACGGAGGATGCTTTTACGAACAGGTGAAAAGCCCTCGGGAAAAGACCTGTCACTGTAAACCCTGACTGGGTATCTTTACACAGTGGAGACTTTTGTTTTAACGGAGTCCACTAGAACCGCTTGTACTGGTTACCGGTTGATCAAGAATAGTGATTCCGGGAAATCTGATTTTTGGATAATCATCATCCCATGCCTTGGTGTATATTCTACGTACAATCATGAGTTTATTTAATATGATCTGGTGTTTAATTTTTGTTAGGACCAACCATTGATGTTGCATCTTTTTATATGAGTTTAGAATAGGATTTATCAATTTATATTCTATCTGACTCATATCTTTGACTGTTTGGCATGGACTGTGAAAACATTCTCCCCAACTGCTTGTTAAACAGTCATTAAATTGTCTTTGGAAATAGGCCTCATAAAACTGTGGATCCATACCATAGGCACTTAACCCATAGTCAAACCACCAATTTTCTAACCACGGACATGCATAATGGGACTGATTTATCCAGGTAGGTCGAAATCTAAGCTTGGTATGATGCGTCTCACCCCGACCATCTTTATTTAACAGATTCCACGAGAGCTGTTTATATCCTGCAAAATTGTACACAGTGTCAGGGAAAATCAAGTCAGGATTATTACCTGGCCATGTTTGATATCTTCCTCCTGTATATTCTCCTGGCCACTGTGTGCGGTTGATAGTATAGGATTTATAATAAACCCTTGTTCTGTCGCTGCCACCAGTACAAATGACGGACATATCACAAAAATCCTGTGAGAGGGATCTTTCAGCTTCATGTGAAGCTGTCATACTAGTAGAGTATACCATGTCATGTATCCAACAATTTCCTTTTGGATATACTCTCCTTTCAGGTACAAGATGCAGGATGTCAATATGATTTTGTAAATCTGCATCAAGGATTTTGGTATTGCGGAGTTGCCACGTTGGTCTCCACTTTTCTTTATAAACTGCCCATGACTCATTGTCTGATATAGATCTGAGTGTCTCTTTCTGTTGGGCATGATCCCACTCAGTGATGATGATCATAACTTGATCATCTTCCTGTTCTTGATGCTAGATGTACTCTCTACTGAGGAAATCAGGCAAACAATTCTCAGAACCCTTTATGTGTTCTACCTTAAATGTAAAATTTGCAAAGAGTCCCTGCCACCTTGCAAATTTGGCATCCTCAGGATTCTTTATTTCTTTAGAAATAACTTTATCAAGTGCCTTAGCATCCGTTCTCAGTAGGAAGAACTTATTTTCCAGATGAATAGAAAACTTACTGACACAATTCCATGCAACTTTGACCTCTTTTTCAATCGAAGCATAGTTCTTCTCAGCTTTGTTCCATACCCCTGATGCATATTGCACGACTTGTTCTTCATGTTTCTGGCTCTCCTTATCTGGCCTTTGTTTAAGAACACCTCCCCAACCAATATTGTTGGCATCTGATTCAACAATCTTGAAAGAATTTTCATCAGCAACAGAAAGAATTGGAAGGTTTCTGACCTTGGATTTAATATTTTTGACAGCTAATGTATGTTTATTAGTCCAAGGTGTAGGATTCTTTCTCAGTATGTGATTGAGCAGATACCTATCAGTAGCACAATCAGAATAAAAATTGCTTACATAATTCAAACATCCTAAAAATCTCTGCAACTGAGTTTTATCCAAAATAATATCTGGAAATTTATCTGCAAACTCAAGAGCATGGCTTTGTAAAGCAATTTTTCTATTTTCTATGTTATGACCCAAAAAATTTATCTTGGTCTTGCATAACTCCATCTTCTTTTTACTAAGGACCAAACCATTTTTCTGGACCAGTTTCATGAAGATTTTCAAGTTCTTGAAATGGTCCTAGAGATTCCTTGAAAATACTAGGAGATCATCAATATAAGCAAGCAACCATTCACTGTAAGGTTTAAAAATGGAATCCATTACCTTATGGAATTTTGAAGGTTCATGCTTCAACCCGAACGGCATAACATTCCATTCGTAGTGTCCTGCTGGTACACTGAATGTTGTCTTCCATTTGTCTTCTTCTTTGATGGCAACTTTCCAAAAACCAGATTTAAGATCAAACTTTGAAAACACGTTGGCTCCAGCTATCCTCCGCAGTAGATCTCCTTTGTGTGGGATAGGATAAGTGTCATCTGCAAGAACAATATTAAGAGATTTGTAATTTATAACAAGTCTAGGAATGCCTCTAATCTGTTCACTTCTTTTGTTAACATAGAAGTCATAACAGTTCCATGCACTGTTAGACTCCCTGATCAACTTTCTCTGTAAGAGCTGATTTATTTCTTTTTCGCAGAGCTGTCTGTATTCTTTTGACATAGAAATAGCTCTGGATTTACATGCTTTGCCCGTATATCCTTCATTGTACGGCAATTCTACATAATGCTGCTTACGATGCCAAAAGGCATTTGGCTCTTCTAAGCAGCAGGTCTGTTCAAACTGTCTCTGGATTTCAAAGATCTATCTCTGAATCTGTGGAGAACTCAACTGATCTTCAATTCTGATCATATTTTTATGATCTTTTAGTTCTGTAAGACTGGATTCTGCTTTGTGCGGCTCCTCTTGGATAGCCTGCACCATAGTAGACATTCTGGTATGGGAGACATAAGGTAAATTAATTCTTTTACCTTTTATAGTGATAAAATACCCAACCGTTTTATCTTTAAATCTCATAGAACCATGGGGTTCAAAAGCAGTAAGGAATACATTCCCAAGAATGCAATCAATCAGAATGTCTCCTACAGCAAACCTTAAAGTGAGACACCTGTCTTCAAAACAGACAGTGGCTTCTGGTACTTCATATTCCAAAGTGAATTCTCCCAAACCAGTAATCTTACGGGTAGCAGTATTCCAAAATCTGGAAGGAATAGCCTTCTTGGAAAACAGGTTAACATCTGCTCCAGAATCAAGCAATGCTTTTAATTGAAACTTTTGTCCTTTTACCCAGACTATGATATAAACATGATGTTGTTGATACTGGATAGCAAGGAGATGCATATCTCTGATTCCCATACTTGGATCAGGATGTCCCTCTGCAATTTCAACATTTTCAGTATATTTAGGAGGAGGACCATGAAGAGTATAGTTTGTTTTCTTACTAGAAAACACAGGAGAAGAAACAAGAGAGGCTGCAACCTGTTTATTCTTTTTAAGCTCCATAATTTCTGTTTTAAGAACAGAAATTTTAGATTTCATGTTGCGTATCTCCCTACTCACCTCCCCCAAAGTGAGTGTACGAGCTTTTCTAGAATTATGCTGGAGATACGATCTGGTATTTCTGTCATAAGAAGCATCAACAAAGTTAGGCTTCTTACCAGAGGACATACTGGAGGAACCAGTACCATGCTTCATAAATTCCTGCAATAAGGCAGATTTCAAAACTCCATCCTCCATGGCACGGATTTGAGCAAAGGCTTTCATTTCTCCTTCATTTGTTTGGGCCATGAGGACTTTTAATTTACCAGAGAAGTCTTTAGGAAGAGAAGCATTGGAGGATGTATCTGAATCATCATCTGAACAGTCACAATGACAAGACTGTGAATCAGAACACTGACAGTAAGCATGAACTTCATTTTCATCAGAAGAATAAGAATCAGAAGAGTCAGAGGAAGAGGCAGACTCTTCAGCAGCTCGTTGAATAGCGAGGCGATTATGACAGTCTTTTATTTTATGAAAAGTAGAATGACAATGGCGACATCTGTCTTCAATTTTCACACCAGAGCTAGTGCTAGCCTGTTATGGACGTTTGGACTGGGACTTCTTGCCAAGGCCTCGTTTAGACTCAAGAGCAGTAGGACATATATTAGATGTATGGCCAGGCTGACCACACAGCCAACAAAGAACACCTTTCATTTTTTCAATTTTAGCATCTCTGGGCTTAATGTCCATAGGTGTGTAATAATGAGTCTTTGGGTTATTCTTATAATAACCTTTTCTTCCTTTTGTTGCTCTTCTTTTCTGGGGTCGGAGCTCGCGTCTCTTTTCAGAGCTCAGTCTGTATGTAGTGGCTCTGGATCTTCTTTGAGCCTTCTTAGCTTTTCTTTTGGTCTTCCTACGAGTGACCAGAGGATCATCAACGGTTATTCCATATTTACTGCAGAAAGACTTAGTACCAGGAAATTTATTTAATTTGTCAATAGACTTGGTCATCTTTGAGCTGGTACAAAGACTTATGAACACCTTAGTGATGATAGAATAGATCTCTCCCCACAGATTAACTTCAAGGGGTAAGGGGAAGACTTCTTGCAACTTTAGTATATCAACTAATTTTGAAGGAAGGGCTGCAAGATATACTTGTTTCCACAGAACATTAGAAGGTTCTTTAACCCAGAATATTCTTTGTATCCAGTCTCTATGGAAATCCTCAAACTGATTAATATTTCTACACTTTAGATTCATTAAGACCAATTCATGTTTATCTGAAAGTGTAACATCAGTGCCACAAAAATGTTCTTGGATAAGAGCAGTCAACGCACCTATCATGTTATTCTGTGCAGTGCCATCTGGATTGAATTTGATATCACCCTGCTCAAATCTTAACGTTTCCTTCTCCAATTTATCAAGCAACGCTGGAGAAGATTCAAGTTCCTACCATCTAGCAAGTGTACCCGTAAAACATTGAATTAATGTTTTACAAGCTTCAACTTCAGATTTGCTCGAAACACACATGAGTTTATACTCTGTGATCATTTGATCAAGCATCTGCCTGATCTGTGCAGTAGTCAGATTATCTATATTCCATTCTTTATGACTATTTGCATGGAATATTTCTCTGGGGGGAATCTTGCCAACACCATATAGGTCTGGGGCAGGATGTCTGTTGAACTGTGGTTCCAAGGGCTCATAGACAAGGAGGAAATGGTGCTCAGTATCAGCTTCTGAAAGATCTTTAATAGTGATCTTTTCTTACTGCTTAGGTTTTTCAGTCTCAACTTCTTTAGGGAGAAGAAAGGCAAACTTAGAGACTGGGCTTTCACTAAGTTCATGAGTATGTATAGCTTTCCCTTTTGTCAAAAAATAAGTTGGAATGGGCCTATCAACTTTCTTCAGACTCATTTTGTCGACTTTGTCAGACAGATTGGAAATCAAGTGCCGTGTAGAAATAGAATTCTCTATAACACAATTTTCTACTTCATCAATCTTCTTAAAAAATTATATGGAATAATCTTTAGCAGCAGCAACATTATACTGTACAGAATTCAAAACATTATTTACATCATTGATAGACACATGTACTTTGTCTATCTGTTCTTTAACTATGACAGCTTTAGCCATGTTTTTCTCTAGACCAGTAACAGCAGTGTTTGTCCAATTTATTTGTTCGCTGACTGTTTGTACTCTCCTTTCTATCCCTACAAGATTTTCTTGTTGTACTAAGGGATGAGCATTAGCTAAATTCTGTCCTTCACCAAGGACGATACCTTTGAAAGGAGGGAAACTGGAAGAGCTCTCAATTTTACTTCCATCTTTAGCTGTCCAAAAATGACCAGAAGAAGAGGTAGAATCAGTCATCAAAATCATCTCTGATTCTTTAGCCTTTTTCCAAGAATAGAAAGAAATCCAAGTGTTTCTTTTTGTCATATATGCTTTCCATTCAGAGGCTAACTTCCTCTTTTCATCAGTGCTGTAGGAGACAGCAAAGTCTTCTGCCTGAGGATGAGTATGAAGATCCCAATTCAACATTAGTTTCATCCATTTCTCTGGGATGACATGCTTATCACATCCATCCATTAACGTATAAAACTTTTGTATCTCTGGAACAGATGGTCGTTTGATGTCAGAGGGCAGATCCTTGAATCTACATTCAGGAATCAATCCATCCTTTTGACTATAGAAACCCACACCATGCTTATCTTTGGGAGATTACATGTTCATAAAGATCTCAGTCAGTCCAGGGTCTTCGTCTTGCAAACTGGGAACTAGGTGCATCATGAGGACATGCTCGTCTTCATGTGGGAAAGGGATATCAGAACACTTTGGAAAGTCTAAGCATTTAATTTGATTCATTAGCAAATAAACCAGTGGGAGAAAGTCATTGGTAATTTTATTATTCCCATAATCCTTGCCCCTCCGATCAGTCAAGTGGGGGCTAAACACAATTTGGACAAACAAGTAGTCAATAGATTATTGAAAGGAAAACTATTGGATTGTGCTCACATGATTTGGATTGTATATTTAACTAGATCTTGTCACAAAAGTAGAATCCATTAGTTTCATTGTAGATCTAATATTTTAGAGATAAAATTTGTTAGAGAATCTAATTCCAACCACCTGTTAGGTGTCGAAACTCTCAGTCCAAGTGTCTCATTTCAATTTCAGTTAGTCCAGTTTAGTCCAGTTACTCTACAAACATTTATTGCCGATGTTTCCAATGTAATCTTATTTAAATAATTTGTAATATTGTGAAGAGAAATCCTCTGCTCCAGTTAATTTCAGTTTTCAATTCTTTTCATGGTATCAGAGCTAGCTTTCATAAGCCTCCCTAGAGAGCAACAACAGAGCCAAGTTGCAGTAGTAGAGAGGAGAGAGAGCTTGCATAAGACTCTTTGACAGAGCAACAGAAGTTTGAGGAAAGTTAAAGACGCATCCTGAAAAGAAGCAGAAGAAGAACGAAAAAGCTAGGCAAAGCCCATGAAGGTGGCGGCTAAACAAATTGAAGAAAGCCAATTTGAGAAAATGGCTAAGATTGATTTTTTTTTAAATTTGATCTACATCCAGAGTAACGCATTGTTTTAAAGGATGCTCAGCGTTATTAATGCACCCTAGAAGAGAAAAGGGTCGCGTTAGTGTTCCTGCTTTAACGCTTTGTTTGAGAAGGGTCCCAATGTTACTAACGCATGAGCCAAAAGAATACAGTCACGTTAGTTCCATTAACTTGCACCGATTTCAAACTGACGTCGGGCCGAATTGAATCAGTTGCGTTAAGCTACATGCAGAAACAAAGTGCAATCACCTGCGTTAAGGTATTTTTGTTCGATAAAGTGATTTCCCATAGAGTTAACGTAATTTCCGAAAATTAAATACATGAAGATATTATTTTCATTCATCGTATTCAATGGATTTTAAGGACTCATACATTACCTCAAAAAATCATTCAACGTGACTTTTAAAAGCTTTATTTTAAGGTTTTTAAAAGGGAGCCAGCGCATTTTTTTTTAGAAAAGATTGTGAATAAATGTTTTTTAAAAAGTTTTTTTTTATATAAAAAAAAAACAAAGGCTTCAAGGTATGCTTAAAAAGGAAAGCTTTATAAAGGAGATTATGGGAATTGAAATATTTTAAAGGAAATTTTTTTTTTTAAGTTTAAAAAAAAATACTTAAAATTGTGAGAAAGTGAAAGTGTGAAAGCCTTGAGAAAGTGAAACTGTAGAAAGAGAGTTTTTGAGAAAATTTAATTTTTTAGAAGCAAGGTATTTGATGCATATGTAGACTCGTCTGTCTATGGAAGCCAAGAAACAAGGTCATGGGAAAAGCCAAGAGGCTAAAGAGAAAACATAAGATGTTTGAGATCTTGTTAGATCTAGAAATAAAGAGGCAAAATGACGCCTATGTGTTAAAATGCATAAAATAATATTTCGATGACAACATTTTCTCTCTAATTTCAGATGCCAAGAAAGCCAAGGAGGCATGGGATACCCTTGAGAAATGTTTTGGTACAAGGGGGAGCATTGAAGTTGAAGATGAAGGTGGATCTGTAGCAACAAATCTACAATGAGATGAAGAGTTTGTTGAATCCCACTGTTTTTAGTCACAGGTGGATGATGTTTGTGAAGAAATTGCAGAAGAAACAGAGAGAGGGCACGAAGATGCTTCTCAACCCCACTGTACATAGTACAAGTGGATGAAGATTTGATGATACCAGCAACATGAATTTCTGACGAAGATGTGATGAATCCAGCAACAGAGCTTGCTCACGATGATTTGATGATTCCAGCAACATAGCTTGCTGATGATGTTTTGATGAATCCATCACCAGAGCTTGCTGATGAAATGGTCATTACAGCAACAGAGCTTGCTGATGAGGATATGATGAATATAGCAACATATTTTTCTGATGATATGGTAAATCCAATGATTAATATTGTTGATGTAAATTGATCCAGGTGGATATCGGTGGCCACCAACCTATTCCATTTGGACCCACACCATCAATTCTTGCAGCTTTTCACATTCAATACCACTTACTATTTTTAGCGGGTTTTCGGGTCCTACACTCCTGGAGCCGTTTTGGTGCCTTAATGATTCAGGTGGATATTGGTGGCCACCCACCTATTCGATTTGAACCCACACCATCAATTCTTGCATCTTTTCACATTCAACACCACTTACTATTTTTAGCAGGTTTTCGAGTCCCGCACTCCTGGAGCCGTTTTGGTGCCTTAATGATCCAGGTGGATATTGGTGGCCACCCACCTATTCCATTTGAACCCCTACCATCAGTTCGTTCAGTTTTTAAGTTGCATCACAACTTACTATTTTTAGCAGTTTTTCGGGTCCTGAACTTCTGGAGCCGTTTTGAGGCCTTAAACGATGTTTTTTGGGAAAATGAGGAGCGAAAGTGGGGGGTCATCAACCAACGTTCCTCGCTCAAAGTTGTAGTCCTCAGATAGATATTTCTAACGAGATATTGATTGCATGAAACGAAGATCGGATGCCAAAGTTACGTCCCAGGAAGTTGAAACACCAATTTACCCAAACGGGACCCATAGTTTTGGCGCTTCATCTTCTAGAGTTAGGTTTTTGGACGTTTCAGTTTTTCCATTGTTTCTAAATAATAAATAGGCCCTTGAGCCTCATTATAATTCAGTTCAGAGGTCTGTAGCCACCACATCTCTTCTTAGATATTTGCTACCAGCACCCTAGCTATTTTATTTCCATTATGTCTGTAAACATATTTTTTTTATTTGATATTAATCAAATGAAGCATTATTTCCACTGCATCTCTATGTTTATGGTTATTTCCGTATTCTGTTACGTTCCTGCATAAATCTAGATCAGTGGTATCAGAGTGGTCTGCTCTTTCTTTCTTTTTCTTTGCATGTCCCCAACGCGGTCAGGGTATAAGGAGTTAGGGCTCGATCTAGTTCAACCCTTGCAAGATCAGCCTCGCAAACTCTGACGACCTCCCATGGTAGAAGAAAAGAAAGATGAGGGAACAAGATATCCTGTCAAAATATTGCTCGAGGAGGCCCTCGAGAAACAAAGGAATGCGATTATGGATAACTTTGCTCAGATAATTCAACAACTACCCACCTACGGCGCATCTGCATCCAACAGACACTCTGGAGGCACTACTCCCTTCAAGGTACATGTAAAATTTGATATTATTGTATTTGAAGGCCAAATAGATGTAGACGCTGTAGATAAATGGTTGAATTTGCTAGAACGGTATTTCTCGGTTCATGATTTCTCTGACCAAGAAAATATTATTTTTGCACTCCTCAAAGTCGCCCCCCATGTCAAAGACTAGTGGGAAACCTACCATGAGCAAGAGGACAAAGGGGAACTCTCTCATTTTTCAGCCACAACCACTTGGAATTCATTCCGAGATGGCATCAAGGAACAACATTACCCCATGGGGAGCTATGAGGACAAATACATCCAATGGCCCACACTGTGGCAACAACGAGATCAAGATCTGCATGAACTGACGAATCTGTTCCATACCCTGCAAACAAAGTTGGGTATTAAAGATTCAATGAGACATTTGGTGCTCAAGTACCACGACTGTCTACACAAACATATTCAGGAGGAAATGGAGTTCCTCGACATTACATCTCTTGGCACAGCATATTGCTATGCCGCCAAGATCGAACAAAAATTTAAGCAGAAGAAGCGATACTTTGGATCTGCGAATCCGAAAGGTTCCCCCAAACCGAATAACAAGGGCCAAGGCCAAAGCGATGCGACTCAGAACAACACCACAAATCAAAAGAAGGACATAGGGAAGTGGCGTGAATTTCATAACAGCCCCACTCATAGCACAAACGAGTGTCGGGCCAAACATTCATTGGTGGCTGAACTAAAGGCACCCGAATTAGATGCATTTTCTAATCTTGAGTCAAAACTAGACAAAGGAAATGACAAAGGGAAGCAGATCATTGATGCGGATCACAGTGCCATTGTTGCCACCATTATGTATGTAAGCATAGTATAGGAAGTTCTTCTATAAACTCAGAATTCAATAATTATGTAACTAATTGTATTGTCGTTATATTTACATATTTATCATAAAATAACATCTACATCTAATTATTCATACTAAGGATATAAGTCCGAGAAATGTATAATAAATGAAATAAAATAACATAGTGAAGATATTTCAATGAGAATCACCGATGGAAAATCATTTTTGAATCTCACATGTTTTACCACCCAACCTGAAACGGTAATCCTCCAGTTCACCCCCTTGTTGAGATGTTCTTTTCAGGGTTTCAACGACCTCCGTTGATTCCTTTCCTAGGTATTTCATACCTTTATTCGATGATGGATGTTTGCCTTAGCATCACCCTGCTTTTGTGGTCCTCCATGACCACTTTCTTAGGCTTTTCCTTAGAAGGTGACTTTTGTCTCCCGTAGTACTTTATGCTTATCCAAACTAAGCATCTTTCTCGAGCTAAGCTATATAACGGATTTTTCTCTCCCATCCATTAAAATTATCTAGAATTTCATCTAAAATTCTTATCATGAAAATATTATCCCAATCTCATTTATCAATGAGATTTTTATTTTTCTTTTTATGGAAAGAATATCATTTCCATTTGTCTCATTCCGAAGAACTTAAATTCCATTAATTAATTTATTAATAAAATATTCATTTACATAAGTATTTCAATGTACTTCATGTATTTTCCACCATTATTTCTAACTTAATTTTGTGCAAACAAAGAGAACATTACAACAATGGAGGGGTATTATAGTGAGCTAGCCACCACTCACCTATATGCCCTACCCAGTCAAGGCTAGGGTATTTGAGAATTTCACATGTTGTCCTAGCTCAACATGCTTTATCATACCATCACATGTGTCCCCATATTACCTAAGTGGAAATTGAGACTTTACTACTAATGTATGGTGGTACGCATGCCTTATGGGTAGGTCATATAGTGATATTCCCATTTACAGGAAAAAAAATGAACTCCATTAATTATTCTTTTTTAGTTGTTGCTTCTATCTTGGGTTTAATCCAACACTCTTTCATTCCACATTAGTTTCCACAAGAAAGTTAAAGCATGCTCTTCCTTTTTAATTTTATAACCCACACACACACACACATATATATATATTTTTAATGAGAGCTTTCACTTTTTATATGAAACCCACAAGCCATTAAAATATTAACCCATCACTTTCAAGAATATGGTAAATGATAAAAATGTCAAATTTATATGCAATCCATATACCATTGTAACCCTCATGGTTACCAACAATTTCACATTCATTGCATGATGCATGAAGCCCTTTTCTGACAATTTGATCTCTGCACATAGATTTATGTGTGGCATTCTTCTAGGTACATGCTTATCTCTTGTTACATAAGCCCTTGCATGAACATTCATCTATAAATGTGGTTTGAGGGACATTCTCTATGTTAAAACTTACGAATTCCACTCACTAGCACTACTGGTTGTTGGTTCTTGGCAGCCGCCACAACTGATCTATCCTTTGTGGCAACAAGGGTGTCTAGTAACATTTTCGGCTCACCATTATTATAAAGAAAGATTATGCATGGCCGTTATAACTCTACTCTGAACGATATCAACACAATGCTTCTTCTTATGTGCCATTTTTGCTACAATGTTGTTGCCCACTATGTCATGGGACCTTCAGGGACTAGAGAAGTGCATGCCCAATAGTTCGACAATATGCTTTTCCACAACATCTTTGTTAGTCTCAAAAATACGCTTTTCCAAAATTCCATCAAGTAGTCTCAAATGATTATACCCTATTAATTAATCATATCATTACAATAATCGTTAAATATGTTAGTGATTTGGATGCATTATGAAAATCTCATAAAACTCTCGTAGAATGGTCGTGACATCACACAATTCAAGAGAAAATATTAGAGGAAAATCTAGCCTAAAATTACCCATGAAATTTTAATGTAATTTCCATGTCATAATATGTAAATCAATAAAAACACTTTAAGTTTAAAAAGAGGTCCATGTAAATATTTTGGAGGGAAAATAAGAAAAACATATTTTTTTTAATTGTATTTTTAGCTTATCTCCTTATCGATTTACTCAAATTTCAAGCGTATACACCCGCTTTATGCACAATTAAATTCCACATCCAACGAGTACCCATTATGCATACTTTTGAGAGTGCCGAGGTCTCACATTGATAAAAATTGAAGATACATTAACAAAACATGTTGAATACGTTTTTTTAATGTATCCTCAATTTTTATCAATGTGGGCCTTCTCAAAATTATGCATAATGGGTACTCATTGGATGTGGAATTTAATTCCACATCAAGTGAGTGTATACATTTCACATTTTAGTAAAACTATAAGGAGACAAGCCAAAACTACAATTAAAAAAGTAGTTTTATTATTTTCTCTCCAAAATTCATAACTCTTATTTTATTATTTTAACTATTATTTTATTATTTTTCCTTAGGAGGCCACTTTTAGGCAGAAATTCCCTCTAATGGTTGTGAATCGTATATGGTCATGGTTGGAGTATACAAGAATTTCACGTCCACACAATCGCAAGCCTTAGTGGATTTATAAATCTTGAAATTGTAGTTAGAAAAATAAACCCAACCATTGCTATGAAGGAAGCCCACCACTTCACAATACTAGGGATCCTTGCAAGGTTCCAGCTATGGCATCATGGGAAACTTCTTTTCCTTTCCCTTACCTCAAATTAGCATCAAATATGGCCTATAACCTTGTGCTCTGATCCAAGGGAAACTAATGTAGTTAGGTTAAATTCTTCAATTTGAAAAAAATCACGGGAAGACCTTCTGATCTCCTTGTTGTTTCAGAACTACCATGATGGGTGAACCTAATACAAGGGATGTTGATTCTTCCACCAGGAACAAGCATAGGAAGGGAATTTTCCACTTTATTCTTAACAGCATACCCCTTTGCTACATTTCTTCTTCTTCTTCTTCTTCTTCTTCTTCTTCTCTGCATGCGACCTAGTAATCATGGAAAACTGTGTCACCGAAATCTCTAGTGTGCGCACCTTAACCATTGTCCCATAATATAATTTAAACTTTCAAAAAATATTTTATATTCCCAGACCTTAGCAAAGCCTTTAGGCTTCATTTTCTTCTAGTTGCTCATCAAAGAATTACTCAACCGACCCTACTGGTTTGTGGAACGAGCCACTGATTCAACTAGCGTTGCTAATTTTTGCAATGGATTAGTCCATTCTTGGGACACTTCATCAATGGGAACAATTCCACAAGAACGTACAATCAACGCTTTCATGCTTTTCTCAGCATGATTTGATACAACTTGTTAGGATTTAGAAAATTATGAGAGAAATAAATATAATACACAAGAAATAGATGTATTGCAAAAGAAATAAACATTAAAACCATGTACATTATGATTTACACTAGAAAAACCCAACTGGGGAAAAACCATCCAACAATATATCTATTATTTTCCTTGGCTAAAACATAGCCAAGTCGGCCAACACCCTGAGCTTTTACAGCTTAACCATGGCTCACTACAATGGAGAATACTCTAGCATTTTAATAGCTTCAACTACATATAGTACCATAATCTTATTACCATGGGTCACTAATACCAGGTACCCAAAAATATAACTGTTAACACAACCTCAACTCCATCATAGGGTCAAGCTTATCTAATAGTCATGCAAGATGAAGCTAGTGACATCACTTGAATGATGTATGGTGAGATGAAGTTGGTTAGATTACTTAAATGATTTATGGTACTTTTGGTACATTAGGTTTCTTATCAACAAATAATTTAGTTAAATAACTTCAATGATGTTTATACAATTAGGTTTCTTATTATTAAGTAATATGGTACTTATACAACATATTATATTCTTTATTAATAAATAAGTTTGTGAAATCATTTGAATGATTGATGGAATTACTTAGCACATTATGTTTTTTATTCTATCTATTTTAATACATATATTAATTTAGTAAAATTATGTTTTTTATTGATAAATAATATTAGTTAAATAATTATTTAAAAATAAAATTAATAAAATATAATTAGACATTTAATTACAATATGAAGAAAATTAATTAGTTATTAGAAAAAAATAATTATTATTCAAAATTTAAATTAAATTTAGTTTATTTATATTTTATAATTTTAATACTATTATATTTAAATTTAATATATATTTTTATTCATTCAAAGTAGAAATAATTATTACTTTCATAAAATCATTATTACTATTGAAACTTTGTATTATGTTATTTTAATTAATATTTATTATAGATATTAATTTTATAAAAAATCATAAATATATGAGTGTTAAATAGAATTATTGTACATAATATTTATATGATTTCAAAAATTATTAAAAAATAATTCTGTAAGGATAAGAGGGATAATCATGAATATATTTTTATTTAATATTTATTAAACATTTTTAAATTTATATTTTTTATCTTTTATATATTTAATACATAATAAACAATAAATAAGAAGACTATTAAATTATGATATTTATTTTTATTTGTTATTGTTGGTAAATCTCTCACTATATTCATTCTTGAAAACATTTTCTTATACCAGTAGAACAAAATGTTTGTTGCAAAATGGTGTACAAACTCATCAAAGAATATTACATCATTTTGCCTGTCTTCTTGTCACAATATTCAATTTTAGTTTTTTATTGTTTTTTAATTTAATTTAGTTGTATTTAAAGTAAGATGAATGTACTAGCTACTTTAAAAGGTTTTAGTTTTCTATAAGCACAAACAATAGATCACATGTTTATTATTCATGTAAATATCAAACTATGTAAATAACACCATAAATAATTTTTACATATACAAGAGTTTTATTTAATGGCCTATTTTATGTTTTTTATTTAATGTGTATTCACCTCCTTAAAGTTAGACTTCAAGTTTTTACTATCTATAAAAGAAGCTAATCATAATCATGACCATATAATCTTACCCTCATGTTTCTTCCCTTTAATCTTAATTACTCTAAAATGTGAGCTTGCCTTGGAAATTGTCCATTCATAAACACATCCATGTAATCACACCCTCATGTTTCTTCTCTTTAATAGTAATTTAATTTTTCTAAAATTGGAAATCACTTTCAATGTTATCCACTATTTAAGTATTTATTATTATCAATTGTTTCTCTACATATGGAGAACAAAGACTTTGATTCATGTCTCATATTTATTTTCTTATATAATTTTTTGTATATTGCAAGTTATTCTTTTAATTTAACAATTACAATAACTTTTATTCTACTCTCAACCACACTGAATTGAAAAAGAAGGAGTTGCAGCTCACAGGTGAGTACTGCACCTGGAGACTGCATACAAATGGAGAGATCACTCTACATCCATTAATCAGAAAGATACATCTTTAAGTACATAGCAAAGAAGTAGGAGGTTGTAACCAGACTCCTTTATTCTATGATCTAATCCTAAACTAAGGAGGTACGTTACACCAATGTAACCCTTTCTCCATTAATATAAAAATAATATTGTTTATTTTCAACTCTCCCCCTTAATAGAGAAAGGATTACCCTGAACTCCTAGCATCCCTCTAAAAAATCCAAACTTTACATGCCCAAGAGGCTTAGCAAAAATATCGGCCATAATGTCACAGATTTTACAATATTCAACAACTATTTATTTTGATTGAAGTTTCTCTCGAACAAAATGGAACTGAGTATCAATGTGTTTGGTATTTTTATGAAATACTGGATTGTATGCAAGCTTGATAGTACTGTGGTTGTCATTTTTTATGATAGTTGATTCTTTGTTTTCTTCTCCTGCATCGTTGAGAAGTCTTCTCAACCAGATAACTTCACATGTGGTTGCATACAATGCTTGGTACTCATCTTCACATGAAGATAAAGCTACAATGCTTTGCTTTTTGCTGCTCCATGCTATGACCCCGGATCCAATGCTCAATGCGTAACCTATGATAGACCTTCGATCATCCAAGTTACCTACCCAATCTGAATCTGAAAATCCTACTAGAATAACATCAGATGTGTCAGTGTATAAAATACCATAATTACTAGTACCAAAAATATACCTCAACACGCTTTTTGCTGCAACGCAATGACTTTCAAGTGGTTTAGACATAAACTGGCTCAACAAACTAATAGAGTATGTCAATTCTAGTCTATTTGTAGTAAGATATATCAAACTCCCAACTAGTTGTCTATATATAGTGGCATCCACCTCTTTAGTACCATCGTCACTGCTCAACTTTAGATTCTGCTGCAATGGCGTTGTTGCTGATCTACACTGCTCCATTCTGAACTTTTCTAGCAAACTTCTGACATACATCCCTTGAGTAAGAAAATTCTGTCTAAAATCTCTCCATACTTCCAATCCCAAAGAGTAATGGAGATTTCTGATATCTTTCTTTTCAAACACTTCTGACATCTACCGTTTGATTTCTTTGATCAGATTATCGGCATTCCCTGTTATAATCATATCATCCACATACAAAGAAATCAAAATAATTTTCTCTTTTTGTTAAAATTGGTATATATATTTGGATCATTCATGCTTCTATGAAAGCCATGATGTACAAATAATGAATCAATATTCTCATACCATGACCTGGGTGCTTGTTTTAAACCATATAGTGCTTTTTCAATCTACACACAAGATGTTCCTACCCCTTTTTAACAAACCCTTCAGGTTGAACTAAATAAATTTCTTCTTTCAACTCACCATTCAGAAATGCAGACTTAACATCTCTCTAATGTAGCTCCCACTTATGTTTTATTGCTAGGGAAATCAACATTCTAATGGTGTTTAATTCTGTGACAGGAGAAAAGGTGTCATCAAAATCTATTCCCTCTTGCTGTGAGTAACCCTTTGCTACCAGTCTAGCTTTAAGATTTTCTATACTCCCATCTGCATTTATTTTCAGTTTATACAACCATTTGCATCCTATGGGTGTTTTACCTTCAGGAAGTTCAACTAAATCCCAAGTATGGTTTCTAATAATTGATTCAATTTCCTCATACATTGCAGCCCTCCATGCCTCAGATTGACTTGCTTCTTTATAATTTGCAGGTTCTAAAATGTTTAAAATTTTTGTCATTAAAGTATATTCTTTCAATCTGGATGGTAATCTAGTCTTCCTACTTGATCTCCTTGGTAGGGGACTTACCTCAAATCTATATTCTTCAGACTTATACGGGCTTGCATCATTGACTACATCACTTTTTTCTTTTTCTTCTTTCTGCTCCTGTTCTTGATCATCCTCACTATTTTCTTCCATTAATAATGGAATGTGTCAATCATTATTAATGTCATCCTTTCCTTCCTCAACTTGTTCATGAAATATGACATCTTGGCTTGCAAAAACCTTATGAGTCATAGGATTAAATAACTTATATGCTTTAAACTAAGTGCCATATCCAACAAAGATACATTTCATGGCTTTAGGATCTAACTTATTCCTATCCACCTTCGGTATATGGGCATAATATTTTAACCCAAATACTCTTAAATGACTCACTGCTGGTTTGAATCCAAATATTGCTTCAAAAGGGGTTTTGAAGCCAAGACATTTAGTAGGACTCCTATTCTTTAAATAGATAGCAGTGTTAATGCGTTGTGCCCAAAAACCATTTGATAGACCCTTATCTTGAAGCATGCTCCTTGCGCACTCCACAAGAGTTTTGTTCTTTCGTTCTGCCACTCCATTCTACTGTGGTGTGTGAGGCACTGTAAACTGTTGAACAATCCCATGATATTTGCAGAAGTTCATGAACTCTCCCGTCTTGTATTCTCCCCCTTGATCTGAGTGGAGAATTTTTATGCATTTTCGTGTCTGCTTTTCTACCATAGATTTAAACTCTTTAAAATACTGAAAGGTCTCAATCTTCTTAGTCAGAAAATATATCCAAGAGAATCTAGTGAAATCATCAGTAAATAAGAGGAAATAATATGCACCACCTAGTGACCTGGTCTGCATAGGTCTGCATATGTCTGTATGCACCAGTTCTAGAATATCTCTTTCCTTTCCATTAACATGCAAAGGAAATTCTTGTCTATGGATTTTCCCTAATGCACATCCATCACAATCCAACTGAACATTATGGAAAAAATGGAGTCCATTAACAATACATTTTCTGTGAAGTAGAATGAGGTCTTGCAGATTAAGATGATCGAATCTCTAGTGCCAGAGATTTTCAGCTGTCGATCTTGTTGCAACCATGGCTTGTTGTGGCATGCTTTTCACATCTAGTCTGTACAGGCTCCCCACACGCACTCCTATTGCAACAGTTTCCATCTTGCTATCCCTTATGACACAGTGAGTCTTGAAGAATTGAACTTGCATGTCCTGATCAGTTATCATAGATACAGAGATCAAATTTTTCTTAATTCCGGGGACATACAATACATTCTTAAGATGTCTAATGTCACCGCTAGGTAACTTTACCGGAATATCACCATACCCTTTTATCTTATATCCACTATCATCTCCTAGATAAATTTTCGACCGACATGATGTTTCTTTAAGAAATTCAAACCATTCTTTCTTGCCTATCATATGTGAGGATGCACCAAAATTGACATACCATATGTCATCCTCATCTCCCTTAGAAGCTGAAAGGGCACAATTGGCTATAAATAGTCGAATTTCGTGGCTATGGTCTTCATCTTCCTCAATAAAGTAACCTTTATGCTTCCTCTATTTATTCCTTGCTTCGTTTGCCTGCCTGTTATAACAATCTTTAATCTAATGACCATTTTTTCCCCAGTAAAAACATCCCTTGCTGGGAAAATTATTAGAAGACCTATGTTTAAATGGTCTCTTTTATAACATGCTGGATCCTCTCTATTGCTACTGTTGTGGTTGTTGTTGCTGCTGTGGATGCTTCCCTCTGTACTGTCGCCTTTTTTCCATCAGAGCAAGATCATTTCTGTATGATTTCAAATTCTGTCGCCGCTCTTCTTCTTGTAGAAAAATCCATGTCAATTCTTCAAATGCATGGGCTTTTTCCCTTGCTTCCAATCCTGTGATGAACATATGATATTCATCTTTCATTCCATTCAACATGATCGTGACCAGATCAGAATTGGACACTTTTTCTCCGATGTCTCCCAATCTGTCCTTTAGGTATTTGACTCTAGCAATGAATCCAACAGTGGACTCATTTTTCCTCCATCTTCATCGCAAACAACTTGCCTTTGAGTGACAAGATACAATTTCTATTCTATGTTTGGTATAAGTTCTTGATCATCGTCCAAATGTCAGTGGACGATTTGCTGTCTCTAATATGTGGGATAATATTGTCCTTGACGAACATCTTCAGTATGACTTTTTCTTTATTCTCCCTTTTATCCCAGTCTTGTTCTTGTGCAGTTGTTCCTGTTAACAAATTTGGTCTTGGCTCATTTCCTATGAAAATCGACCACGCATTTTCGCGTTCAAGTAATGTCTATATCTTGAATTTCCAGTTTGTGAAATTAGATCCACCGAGTTAGCCAGACTCGTGGAGATACGTTTCTAAGTTGTTATTCATACTGGATTGATAAAATTTTTGATCTTATGATGAATAATTTTACCCAACTATATAATTACAGGATACATTAAAAAAAAATCAATGCATACCAGATCCTAACCACTGATCTACTAGAAACTCCATACCTTCAATATGCCACCACCAGGCAAGTCCGATCTGCTACCACTGAGCAAATCTACAACTTCAATGCGCCACCACCAGGCAAGTCCGATTTGCCACCACTAGGTGAATCAGAATCTTCAACGTGGCACCACTGGGCAAGTCCGATCTACTACCACCGAGAAAATCTAGAACTTCAATGTGCCGCCACCGGGCAAGTGCAATTTCCCACCACTGAGCGAATCAGGAACTTCAATGTGCCACCATTGGGCAAGTCCGATCTGCCACCATCGGGCGAATCCGGAACTTCAATGTGCCACCACCGAGCAAGTCTGATTTGCTACCACCGAGCACATCCGAAACTTCAATGTGCCACCACCGGGCAAGTCCGATCTGCTACCACCAAGAAAATCCGAAACTTCAATATGCCACCATCGGGCAAGTCGGATCTGCTACCACCGAGAAAGTTCGGAACTTCAATATGCCACCACCGGGCAGGTCCGATCTACTACCACCAAGCAAATCCAAAACTTCAATATACCACCACCGGGCAGGTCTGATCTGCAAAAAATTGCAGATCTTCCCAAAGAGTAAGAGGTTGGCGTTTTACCGACGCTAAAAATCCGCTCCCAAATCAAAATGTACATATATCCCAAAACTGGTATGATTATGGCTTGCACCTTCGTGCCAATGGCGTATTTGGACGCGTTGGCGCGGTTATTGTCCTCACAGTGGCGCCAATGGCGTGACTGATCGCGATAAAAGCGCGCCAACACTTTCTTCCGCTCAGAGATGATCGGTCATCTAAACCTATGCTTCAGGTGTTGCTACAGTCCACCTGCTCCTACGAAAGCTTCTGTGTACACCTCCACCACTAAGGCTCTATAGTCGATGATGTTATAAAAAATAAGACTCCCCCTACTATGTGCTCTGATACCAAGATAAAAATAACACTGAATTAAAAAAGGAGTTGCAGCTCACAGGTGAGTACTGTACCTCGAGACTACACACAAACGAAGAGATCACTCTACATCCAATAATCAGAAAGATACATCTTTAAGTACATAGCAAAGAAGTAGGAGGTTGTAACCAGACACTTATATTCTAGGAACTAATCCTAAACTAAGGAGGTACGTTACACCAATGTAACCATTTCTCCATTAATATAAAAATAATATTAATTATTTTCAACTCTCTTTAATAGTAATTTAATTTTTCTAAAATTGGAAACTAATAGACTACATATTGATGTTTCAAGTTAGATGTCATTTTTGGGACTCTAATATTTCAATTTAACAACATCATATAATTGTTTACTTCTAAAACTTTGTGATTTTGTAAAATAATTTGCTCAAAAGAATATTAACTATAAAACAAAAAACTTAAAAAAGATGTTTAAATGAAGGTTAATATAATAAAACTTAATACTTTAAAGACATTAAATTTAAAATTAAAGTTTATATTTTGTTCATTGTTATGAATATATGTCTCAACCACTTCAATGAAAATATCTTTTTTATCATAATTTAACTATATGCAAACTAAGAAAGAGTATCTACCATATAACCCTTGTTCAAGCCTCTAGTTGATTTATACCCCTCCAAATTCAATAATTAAACTAACCAACAAATACAAAAATCGAATAGATAGTGAATTGGGGTATACCAGCTATACCATTTCCGCTAGTATTTCCGCGATGGCCCTTGCCATTACTTCATATTCCTGGATGGTGCGTTTGATTTAAAAATCTCGAAGAAGATAGAAAAAAGATAAATACTCAATAATTTTAAAGGTTGGAATATATAAGAGAAAGACATCCATCACATTAGAATATTGAAGGGTTCAATGGAACTAATATTTATTTCAGAATTTTGAAACAATCTATATATAGTATCCGAATCATGTGGATAGAAGCAGCAGATAGCTTCTCAGTAAAGACTAAACATGTGATCTTGTATGGAATATTTTCCGATTTTGAAACACCTCTGTTTTACCATAGGCATGTCTCTAGGATTTTGAATTTTGTGGCTCATGAAACACCTCTTCTTTACCATGTAAAGTACACATTTATGCCACTGTTCCTCATGCGACACCAGCGAAAATACCCTCCTCTTGGAGTCCCTGGCACAATAATTCTCCTCCGTATCGATATCCATCGCGTTCTAGGCGTCTAATGCGCCTATTCACATTCTTTCTCATTTCATTCCTGTAGCCCATGATGGATTCTGGTTCATATATTCCCATCTCCCTCCCAAGTTCTTCAGGAGGCTGCGAAACCGAAACAACAGAACTAAAAGGCTTAATGGAGATTGCAAGGTGCAAAGTCGGTGACAGCTGCGATCCTCCAGAAGGAATATTATGAGCAGATATTAAGGGAAACCAGCTGTTGATTAATAACGTAGGAGATGCCAGCAAATCCTTCCATGCTATTTCAACCCATCCTACCACTTTGGATGCTCTAAACATACTTCCAAGTACTCTAACTCTGCTACTTCTCTCCCTCAATTCAAACCTAACAAACTGCTTTTGCAATTCGGAAACAACATTAACGCCACCAATACTCCCACCACACTCCAAGCAGAAACTCTGTTTCCAATGAGGGTGTTGCGTTGCTAGCACTTCCCTTGTGTTCACTGCAATACTATCATGCCCCTCATCATGACCATTGGACAGATAATATCGAACAAATAAACTGCCTCTGCCGCCACCAGGCTTAACTATAACATTTCTAGCTTCCAAAATCTCCAAATTCACCACCATGCGCCCAACTTTCCTTCCAAAGGCTTCCATTCTATTTGCGCAACACGTTTGTGTTTCAGTTACAAACTTTCAACATAATTCAGATCTTTCAACAAGTTTTTCCCATAATTAATCCAAAACATTCCAGGCTATATATACACATATAACCTAACATGATCTGATTTTATCTCCATAATCTTAAGAGTGCGATGGGATCTTGTTACTTCAACTTTTGGGAGAAGTTATCGTACAAGACGGATTGTACGAACGCAATCCAACTTATTTGATTTCAATATTCTAATGCTACTGGTTGGCGCAGATTATTTGTTTGGCAGCCACTAAATCGATTGAAGTGGTGAACGAGCAATACTTTTTGGATTATGTGCACATTAGCGTTTCCAATGGTTGTCGAACTTTGCTGACTGTGATCATATTAATGTGATAACTTCAAATCACAACACTGTGATAGCATTGCGTGTAAAGTGTATCCAGACAACTTGCATATAAAACATTCTTATAAAAAAAAAAGAGGGAATCAATCTACATATATTTGGTTGAACCCAGATTGTCGAACTTTGATGACTCTGATCATATTAATGTGATAACTTCAAATCACCAAACTGTGATAGCATTGCGTGTAAAGTGTATCCAGACAACTTGCTTATAAAACATTCTTATAAAAAAAGGGGAATCAATCTACGTATATTTTGTTCAACCCAGAGATCAAATTAGCGCTGGAAGAGCGTAACTCTCGCTTTAGAAAGTTTAAAAATGCTGACCGCTTAGTACGGGTCCCATGTAAGTGAAGAAAATCCATCTATACGTTATCCTCCGAGAACATTGTAACGGCTTCATGTTGCTGCTATCCACTGCATGGGTGAGTGGCTATATGTTTCTCCTATTCAAAAATGGCTAGATGACAGAGTGTTTTCATCTACAGGGGTATATTAAAATAAATTATCCCCTATCATGGAAAATTTATTTCCATATAACACGCCACCCATTTCTTTGTAGCATTTGTGTTAAAGATACGGATTATAGTTAATTGTTCCTAGAGTTTATATATATCCTTAATGCTGTTAAAGTGTTTTTAATTTTAATTTCCCATATTTTATTATACCTTCAAATTTTATATATATATAATATAATATAATATTAAAGTGTTTTTATTTTATTTTCCATTTTTTATTATACATTGAAATTTCAAACCTAAATTGTTATCTATATATATATATTATTTTGATGTTATATATAATAAAATATTTAATGTAACTTATCAATAAATTATTTAAACACCTATTGATATTGATGTATATTTGAAAAAATATTAATAAAAAAAAGAATTCCTTTTGTTATATATATGATAAAAGAAAATATTTTAATGTTATATAAAAGAAAATATTCAATGTGAGTTATCAATAAATTATTTTAATATCAATTAATATTGATGTATACTTGAAAAAATATTAATAGCAAAAAAATCTTTTTAATGTACAATTTGATGCACATGCTATATAAAATATTTTAATGTCAATTATGTTGATATTATATAATGTTTTAAAGTATATAACATATTAAGTTATTGAAAAATATAAGTTTTTATGGTTAAGACATTTGAAGTGGCATGTAGTTTGGTTATTTTTGACGTATATGTTTTTTTGTCCAAATCAAAGATTTTTTGGACTTACAAGTTTAAGTTATGTACTCTATATGGCATTCAAAATACAAGTTAAATAATGAAAATTTACACATTATATTTTGCACTCTAAAAAAAATTATCCCTAAAGAAATTTGATCCATCTTAACTCATATTAGATCTATGTTTAAGATGGATTTATATTTTTTTTAGTAATCAATACAAGGATTATATTTTATTGGTCAATTGTTATTTTTTCATAGTTAAGTTTCCATTAATATTGATTTCAATTTTTGTTTTTTATTGGTAAGTACACTACAAGTGGAACCTTTCTTATCCCATCATACGAAGAATTATCAATTACCTAAAAAAGTTAATGCTAGGAAGAATATATATAGGGAATACAAGTGGAGTCATAGGATTGGACATCCTTGCACACCTTTATTAGTACTTAATAAGTAGTACCAAATCAGATAGAATCCACGTACAATTTTAATATTTGATGGAGTTTTTGATATATTAGAAGATTATTAATGACACTTGAAATCATCCTTACACAGATCTCTTTGCTATATTGTTTCTATAATACACTAAGAACAACAGTCTTGGAATTTCCTCTATTATGCGAGGAAATTACATAGTATGATGAAGGGTACAATCTATCCTTTTTGGTTATGTACATGAAAATTTTGATTGAGTATTATTGTTGGAAACCCTTAGGTATATTTGATCGGGATTACATCATTATGTTATTTTTCATATGTTTTCATGCTTTTGAAGAAAAAATATGGGAGGAATTAATTCACATGACTAGTTTTACTAATGGGTCCAAGTTTGAAAATTTGAGGTTTAAAACCTTCTCGAGGTAGTTTGAGGCATTTGATGACTATTTTTGGGTTCAAAAACCACTTGCTTCTATAAGAGACTATTATTCTTGCATAATCAGATACCTTTCTAACTACATAAAAGCAACCTCAAATGGACTTAGTATGCAATGTTATGTCATATGGAAGTTTATATTCTTGTTTTGTCCACTATGATTCAAGAAGATTCCATGATAACCCCATTACTTATGGAAAAGGGGCTACCTAGGTGGCCATGATGAAGAATATTCGAGAAGAGTTGAGTTGTAACTCATATTGAGGGCTGAACATGTCAAATTTAACCATTACTTAGAAATATGATTGTGTTATAACTATGCCACTAGGAAAGAAGGGGGTTTGATTCTATTCTACAACATTTTGTTCCATAGTAGAGAAAAGTAGCTGAAAGTGGATAGAGAGAGAGTAGAAACTAGAGAGTTTGTGTTCTATAATTTGTCATGGATCATGGGTCTAAATCCTTTGTATTTTCTCCTTTTTTCATTCAAAGAAAGAGAGAGTGTATAAGCCTCATCTTTTTGTTTTGCTTTCTCTCAAAATGGCTCCTAGTTCATATATTTTGTTTGTGCGAATTTGTGAGTGATTGTAGTTTTTTCTCTAATTTTTTATTTCTATATCTTATATGCATAAGTAGAAACAATAATCTAATATACATAGAAGTTATAAATAAAATCAACCCTCACAATATATACTTTTATATCTCAATAACTATTTATGAGATCTGTTGTGATGAACTTTATCATGGAATATCCATGACAGTTCCTTTGGGCATATTGTAAGAAATTTTAAGGGATCTAGATTATTTAAGAATAAAGTCATAAAACCCTAGCCATGGTTGATGAATCTCCTAATAACCGTAGATATATGGTAGATTAGAGATTTGCAAGGCTAGAAGAGTAACTCATAGATATCAGGTATAATATGAACCTCCTTATAGTAGCCCTATATTAAAATCTTAGAGTCAAAGAAGAGGTAGTTTCCAACCAAGAGATCACACATGAAGGAAACTTTATAGATGCAAAAGAACCATAAAAGGAGTGTAAGAGAAAACTAAAAAAGAACAATCTAGATCGAGTTCCATGAACAATTGATAATCCTTGTTTAAATCAAGGTGAGACTGATGTTTTGAAATTAAATCATAGCTTGCAGTAGTTATAGGTTTATTTGAGTTTCCATCACATAAAGGAGGAATAAAAAAAAATGTTTTCCCATTTGAAACTAGAGGACCATGGCTTGACCTAGTGGGAAATCCATGTGGAAACCCTAAGATTAGAGCAGGATCTTCGAGTTACTAAGTGGGAGGATTTCAAAATTTCATATTAGGTATGTAGAGGATTGGAAGATTTGGTGGAATTACTTCAAATAGAGACAGGGGAAATGTAAAAGAGTATACGATTGAGTTAGGGAAGACAAAAATTATTTTTGGTGTCTCTCAAAAGAACAATAAAGTACTCTTCAAGTATATGGGTGGCCTACATAGCCATACGTTGAAGAAATTGATGTTGTTCAAACAAATGATAGTGGATGAGACTTGCATATAGGCACAATATATGGAATCTACATAGGCCAAACGAATGGAAAATCAAGCGGATTGAAGCATAAGGACCACCATGAAGCTTACATTGAAGAGAAGAATCAATGGATAAGGGTAAAGGGCAGGAAGAATTAATCCATATCATACCAAGTCAAATATTCTAGGAACCACCGCAACCATTCTAACATTGAATGTCACATAGGGGAGAAATGTTGGAAATTACATCTAGAACTCAATGAAATAAACCAAAATAAACATGTGAGGAAGAAAAATCTTATGGCCTTAGATTTTAAAAATCAAATGGAATTTTTCTTCGAATTTGTTGATAATATTGTTTACACACAAGTGAAAAATGGGGTGAATCTAAGTATCGTATATCGCTGTGAGGAGAAGGAAATCACTAAACCTTTCCATATAGCGATATAAATCAAGAAGACAAAATTTTATGATTTGTTAGACTTGGGAATCTTAAAATGTATTCCAAGTCGTGTTTAGAAAATTTGGGTCTTAATCCTTGTGAGATCATGTTTAGGTACACAAGAACTAAATTTAAAAAGAGCACGGTATTGAAAGAGCTAATTTTAATGAACACATTACTTTGATTAAAAGTCTTCTTCTTAAACCATTTTCCATTATACCTTCAGCCCATTTAGTAATTATCTTTATTGTTTTAATTACATCAAATTTAATTTTCCCCATAGTGGGTGACCATCTTTTCTCGACTGAATATTGGTTATGACTAAGCATCGTTAGAATGAGTGGGGGATGGTTATTCCCTTCACCTAGAAAAGGTTTGAATATAAGACACACACAAATCATAAATATGATTAAATGGTGCAAGGTGTTCTAATTATCTCCATATGATTCAATAATTCAGTACTTCTCTGCTCAAGGGATTATCAACTCACTCAAGAAAGATCTTATCAAAGGGTTATGTTGAGGAGTGAAGTTTTATGCTTTATTTCCGACACCCTTGAATGTCACTGGGTTGGTGAGATAATGGGACTTGTCCCAAGGTTTAATGGCCAAACATTATGATACAATTATTTACAACTATTCGCTAATATGAGAGAAAATAAGATTACTTGTAACAGGTTTATACAAAAATAATGTGATATAATGAAAAGAAATGATATTATATAATAAATTATAAATATCATTGTGTGTTAATAAACATAAGTTAAAGTGAACTAACAACAAAAAAATGAGTCACTTTGCAGACATATTTCCTAAAAAATCATACCCTATCAACCATAAAAATATAAATGTATGTATTTAAAATATAATTTTAATTTTAATAATAACTTTACATTAAGGACGCGACGGAGAGCAAAGGCGATAGGGTTCTTGGTTCTAGGCTAACTGGTAACACTGTAGTCGCCTTACACATGCATGCAATCGACGAGAAGTGTTACTCTGGACTGCTGGTCTTTGGTCCCAAGAGATGGAAGCATCTGAACGAAGCATGCACGCTGGTGCATCATGGTTATTGGTTCCTACGTGACCCATGACTCGTAACCCTCATTCGATGACCCTTGCCCTCCCTTTTACCGGTTATGGCCACGGGTACTGCACTAATCAATAGCCTCTACCCTCGTAAGGTATTAATATGAATACTCGGCACCAGAGAATGGGAACCCACGATTGGGGGAAAACGGGAATTTCAGATAAAAAGCTATCACCTAACGGAGGATCGACCGCGGTGCTTATCAGCGGTAGGAAAACCAGAAAAAAATCATTACATATTAGAACGCCTTATTTCCTAGATTTTTTATGGGGATTTGGACCCTGAAATGCCCCCCTTATGTAAGCTAAAATAGAGTTGGAGATGGGCCATACCCATGTATTGCTTGAATATGAG
This sequence comes from Pinus albicaulis, assembly GCA_034641835.2. Lineage (NCBI taxonomy): Eukaryota > Viridiplantae > Streptophyta > Pinopsida > Pinales > Pinaceae > Pinus > Pinus albicaulis. Next base: position 1,994,921,047 of record CM076575.1, read on the forward strand.
ACATCGCTTGCATGGGGTCATATATCTCAAATACCACGCAGCAACTGATGCCTTATGATATAAACAGACGCCCTGCTACATGTAGTCATTGACCTCTATATGCCATCGAATCAATGCAGTCATCCACCATCACTGGGGCGTCCAAAATAGGCACTGACAAGAGACAGCAAAAGGGCATCAAATATTGTGAATCACGCAACCCCAACCCACTTTCAAATTTTCATTAAACCTCCTGTGAGGAAGAGTATTTTATTTTGGGTACAAGATAAAGAGAATGTGAAAAAACTGAAACATCATATCGGGAAATATTTAGGATACCCAATTCATTTGCAATCCCTAATCTCTAGAGTTAAATATTTACAAGATTCCTTCTCAATCAAGGAATACTTCATAAGCTCTGAGTCTAACATTAATTTCAACCTGAGACTAAGAAGAGTAACAAAAAAATAGGGAAAATCAAATGGCCATGGGGGCACAATGAGGGGCAACACCTTAAAACAAGAACTCCCTAAAGGAGACCCCCATATAGTAACATCTTACTGGGGAGGAATAAAGCAGTTGCACCAACAGAATGAATGGACAACATCCCTAGCGCTTACATAGTAGAGAAATTGAACCACATACTAGAACTGAACATAGACATTCCAAATATTGATGAACATCGCACCACATATGAATCAAAAGAAATCATATGCAGATCTAACTGCTTCTGGCCCAAACAAATGGAGCTCTTTCATTGGATTTTCACAAACTGGACTATCGATTGCAAGATTCATCTATATTCCAAAGGGTTTTTCATAGTCAAGTTTCCATGCTTGGAAGCCAAAGACAATATACTCAGGGAGGGACCATGGTTCTAGGGATCAATCAGACTTTTCATTACACCATGCTTTCCTTAATTTTATGCAAACATTATGGTTGTAACTAAAATGTCAGTTTAGGTCTGGTTGTACAACCTTCCGCTTCATTTTTGGAACGAATGCGTATTACAAGGTATTGGGAACATCATTGGTATATATACATAAAAAAATATACGCAATTATTGGAGGAGAGAATATACACTTTCGTTCATATTTATGTGGAAGTAGATCTCAGCAAAGGATTACCAAAAAGCATACAATTGGTACATAAACAACAAAAATAGACACGACACCTAGATTATGAAAACATTGCTTTCATATGTAGAATCTGCAGGAATACTGGCCATTTACAAAACACGTGCCTTGATGCAAAATAAAAAGGACAGGGAAAGCAGCCAAAGGGTGGCAATTTCCCCCATGTGAACCAGAGGAGGAGGTAGAAGAAGAAGAGGATGATCCAATCCCAAATGAGAACAAACTGACAGCAATTGATCCAGCTACACAAGGAAATGAAATGTAAGATCCTTTTGAACTAATATCCCGAGATTAGCCAACAAAGGGACCAATATCTCTGGACATCAGGGGAAATAAAAGGCACCACTTATCAGATACCTCAGACTTAGACATGGATAATGGAGTACTCATAGGAGCAAACTAGCTTGCCCTTGTCACCTCTTCGCCAACACAAGGTGCATGGCGAAAGGTTGAGAAGAAGAAAGGGAGAAAAAATTAAATTTCTCCTCATATATATTTTTATGTTCTCTTGTTTGTAACTTTAAACACCAGTCTTGACTAGTTGTTGGTCCAATTACCAACTTATGCAACAAATAAATTTGTTTTCATTAATAAAATTATGATTTTTTCCTTGGAAAAATAAATAAATTTATGCTATTAATATTAGAAAATCTACCTCAAAGGGTAAAGAAACACAAAGTAATTTCATTGGAGAAATATTTTAAAAAGTCAACTATAAAAAATATTAATTTAATTAACAAAATGAGAGTCCAATGTACTGTTTCAACTGATTTCTAAGAAAAATCAAGGCTTGAAATAACTTAAAAATATCTATGATGTAACATAATTCGTACAATATACATCCTGAATGTCTAACAATAAAGCAAGTTGAAGAGTTGGGAAGCATGGGATATTTATATAATATTGGACAATGATGTTTTCTGCAAAAATCATATCGATTAGCACCGATATAAAGGAAATATCATGCCTTCTAATAGCAGTAATTGATGCAAGAAATAAATAGAAATATTTGAGAAATAAATAGAAATTATATCATCTCACTTTACTCCTTGTCACTCATTAAAGTATTTCTATTGTCATGAAAACAAGTAAGCTCTAGTACTCTAGAAATAATGCGTCAAAGGAAAAGATGACAACTTAAAGAACTTATGCATACCTCTCCTCACTAGCATCTTCCATCCTTGCTTCCTTACATTATGTTTATTTTTATGCCTCCCTTAGGTAGTTGGAGGCAAAATCGTCTATTAACTAATTTTTTGTTATGATAAAGGTATTTTATTTTTAATTGGGATAAAGCATTTAGAACGAATCATAGTTTTAATTAATTTAATTTTATCAAGTAGGTGGGGTCCCCGAAAAGGCTCATAAAATTTTCATAATAACCTTGTAGTTCCATAATAAGCATATAAGATATGGCTTTATTGCTAACACCACCATCATGATAATCATGTGAGTAATGTGAGAAATTATCCATAAATATATATAATCAAGTGTATAAAACTAACTTGTGTCTCCCATAGGAAATCCATCAAATATATGTACCATGAACATGATAAAGTGTTGTCCCAAAATATAAAAATGTAAAAGTTTGAAATATTTCAAGTAAAATAAAGTAAAACCCACAATATCAATGAAACTCAAGTCAGTTCCAAATTTCTGCTTGGAATAGTATCATAGGAGGGTCTCTTTTCCTCTTTTTCTCTCTCTCCTATTAGCTCTTTTGTTTTTCTCCCTTATATTTTCCCTTGATCATCTATTGAAAAACCTCGTGTTGTATTGTACTCAAAATAGTTAATCATGCAACCAACAATTTTTTTATTATAAAATTTCAATATAAAGACTACTTTGAGTCATGTTTTTCATGATCTTAGAGTCCTTTTATAAACACATAATGGAAATATGCAATATAGGGGGAGATTTTCTATGCATCCACGCATACAGGACAAGCGTAATAGAAAATTTATGTGGGCATAGCAATATAGTTAGAGGAATAAAACATAATGATACTTATAAGAATTTTTTATGGAAACAATATTAGAATGAAATGAAATGAAATGTGACAAGTCAATAAGAGCACATATCCATTTATATTTTATGATATAAATAGAAATACAATCCGTATAAAAAGTTTATAGTTGATTAGAAATGACTATAATATGACTTTTCATTATTTCACTAAATAAAAATGGACATAAACAATAATATTCATGGCATCTATATGTGGGACATAATATAAACAAGAATGGTTGCGGGGGAGCAAGTCCCTACCACCAGCCACAATGTATATTATTTGACTTTAGTTTTGTTAGCTTGAATTAATTGTTGCATATATGCATGGTTTCATGGTGTTATGAGTAGCTTTTATAGTTTTACCTTTCGTTGGTTCATGAATTAACTATGTAAATTTGTTAACTTCAGAGTCTAGTGCTAGTTATTGTTTCTAGCACAGCCATTGAGTTATGGTCATTATAAAATTGACAACAAATTCCATTTCATGTTCAGTTTATATTAATTCATAATTTTATTCCTTATTGGACGTATATAAAGCATGAAGACTCTTCAGGTAGTAATTGATAATTCATATGTGTATATGTTAAAGCGATTATATAAGGCATTAAGACACGTCTAGTAATAATTAATTCATCATTCATATGCCTATTTCTTAATGTGGGTATATAATGCATGAAGAAAGGTAACTTTGGTACCACATGAAAATAGGAAATAACTCGTCCTTCCTTTCCTGAAGGAAACTTCTTTCTGTCAAAAAGGTCCTCGAGTGAGTACTTATGTGTTATCACACTTAGAAATGGGTTGAAACAATGTAGTTCATGCCGAGCCAATCCCAAACCGAAGTGATAAAAAATTTTCCAATTTACTAACATATAGAAGTGTGACTTTTTGCATCAATTCTATTGGAAACATGAAATAAATATGAAGAGGAAAGATTCATCAATCACTCTATTCAAGAACATTATTGTGTCCTAAAACGTCTCTTTGTATTGAGTAACAAGGCATCCTAGTCAGCCATATGTAAACACACAATATCTTACTATAAATTTTTTTAAATAAATATGTTTAAACTAACATAAATATTACTAATTGTTATTAAAAGTAAAACTTGTCATCTTGGGGCTTGAATTCAAGCTACATGTCCGTTCTTCACACTAAACATTCACTTGTATATGAGTGTGAATCTAAAACATGAAAAATTTCTTGATTACATAGATGGTCATTTGATATGGATGGTTGTCTTGTATTTCACTAGCACAACTAGAGATAAGTGGCGCGATCACAGATATGAGTGGAGGTTCTGCTAGTTTTCGAATGACTAGCCTACAATGAACTTAAAGGATCTTTCTATAGATGTAGTATGTAGTCCATTTTTTAGGAGAATCAGTTGGGTAGCTATGCTTAGGCTCAGATGACTCTGGTGAGACAAGGAAAGCAACAGTGGCTGGCACATTTACAACCTGGTCTTACCGTTCTTTTTTAGAGCGAGTGTTCATATGATATGTTGTATGAAAATTTTTATCAATAGAGAGAGGTATATCATATTCTTTTCAGGTTCTTATGTTGATGACCATTATATTTACCGAGAGGGAAAAAATTATGTTATATGCAAAGGTGTGCTGCTGGCTGGTTTATCAAATTCACCAATATGTTTTATCCAGCTTTATTCTCTCACTTTCCCCTTTCCATCATTGGGAATGAAGTTGCAGTGAAACAGGTTTGGCATGAATCCAAGCAAGTCGTGAGGGCCCTAATAAAATAGAGGACAAGACCTTGTAAATTTAAGAAAAAAGATGACAGCTAGATCGAGCCTTGGTAGTAAAATGCACTGTAACAACACAAAGACATTGTCATTCATCTATTATTTGTAGGTAGGTGCGTAAAGGGTAAGGTATGTTCAGTACAAGTATGAAATATTAGCTTCATGCAACCCCAATGGGGTTTCTATGCTTCCAAAGGCTAAAAATGATCTCTTTTATTTGATGAATGGGGAGGGTGAAATTATTATTCCATGATTATTATCTCCACTCCATACGATGTTAAGGTTGTTACAGGCCATGTAGGCCATGTATGACTTGGGGCTTCACTTGACCCATAAAACCTCTTACTTAGCTTACAGTACAAGAACAACCTACCATATAAGTATAGCCATCTAAGCCTAGTAAGCTTGCTAGTAGCATATCTTGTAGTTTCAGTCAGGTTCGATCATATGCTCATTTTAGTCGCTCACAATATCGATCTTGAACTATAGAGTAAGCAACATCATTTCAAGTTAGGTATCGATGCAAATAAGGCTCGAAGTTAAATTAGTTAGGCCATTAGTATGATAGCTATTGTGGGGCTCGATGTAAATCAAGGGATCTTTTTCAGGGCTGGGTAAAAGACCAAAAAATATGGGGTTTTAGATTGTAATGAGCCTCACAAAATTATTGTTTTAAAGAATTTACAAAATTGAGCAGTCGCTATACTTGCGAGAGTAAACCTGGTTGGTCAAGCATTGTGTCTTTTGGTATCTAAAGCACTAGTACGAGTAACATAGCTAAAGGAAAGTTATGCAGCTACGCTTGGACAGGACTAACACCCCCGACAAGAAAGACCAACCAGCCCATTCCACTTGTAAGAAAGGTTAGTAAGGGAATTTCACATTCCCATAATAAATTAGGGTATTTCCTCACCACTAGTTTTCAGTAGCCAAGTGAAGCATCGTGGGCCAAAGTGACATAAACACGATTTTGAAAAATAGTTATTACTCTTTACCTTATTTTTTTCTATTCTATTGCATAAGAGGGTTGCATACCAGAGTTTTGAAACAAAGCCCTTCAAATCCTGAAAAACATACAAGGCCCCCGGAAGAGCCAACAAGCCAAAATTCCAATTTTGGAAGAAAGACACGCGAAAGCTTAGGCCAACTTTTTAAGGGAAGAAAAAACACCAAAAATTGAGGAGACTAACAATTTCTTCAAAATGTGAGAAGGCAGCGTCCATGGGAGGGTACTTCAGAATGGAACTTGAGAAAATTGTTGTCTTGTAAAATGGAATACCATCTCTTGCATATAGCCTTTAGTCTAAAGAGAGAAAAGTGAGGCACCCTTGCAAGGACTTCACTAATAATATCCTCAATTAATTTTCCCCAAATTCTCTCTTCCATTTGGATGTCAAGTTGGAGACATTGGCTAAAAGAGCTTACAATGTCTTTGTCAAAGCCTTTGGGTTTGGTTTTCAGAAACTTTTACCGATATGTGTTACTTTTTCTATTTCGAGATGGATTCAAAAGTGCCTGCCTCTGGGACTCCTCTTCAAACAATAACCCATTGTTGGAAACACATGTAATCGATGATATCAAAAGACTAGTGAGGTCTGCGAGGGATTCAGCAGAAATAGTTTCATCCATGATCCTTGAAATACAATAAAAAACCTAAAATAAAACATGTGTTGCAACAAAGCCTACATTTTAAAACCATTTAATGTCAAAATATGAAAATTTGAAGCCAATTGAAATAAAAATTTTGAATTTCCAAACAATTCACATCAAATATCGTCATTTCTATGAAACCCATACAAAAAAATCTACATATATAAGACAACATAAATAAACATTTCACATTTCAAGATAACCTGGACCAGAATAGTATAGGGACAACCGTAGATGAAATATCCACAAAGAATAATTTTTCCATAGTGTGACAGTAAGTTTAGTTGAGGGAGTGTACGAAATCTCAGGTTTATGCGGTATCCCTATAGTGATAAGAAATTTCATTGAATGGATGTGAGCTTAGCGGAATGACGTTTAAACAATAGTTTTTTATTATTAATAAATAATTTGTTTTAATAAATAAATAATGCGGTTTAACAATGTGTTTTAAAAACTATTATGTTTTTATTTTTAAAATAATAATTTTTTTATCCCACTACTTTAAAAACAACATCCAATAGTTTCTTTTTTTGTTATTTATAATAAACAAATATTTTTTATTTTAAATTATAAATAATAACATAAATTATTTTTAAATTATGAATAATAACATAAATTAAATAACATGGTTTTATAGATGTAATTACAACAAGAAGAGATGAGAGCGCTAGGGTTTTGTGATTCAGTTCTCAACCGAAACCCTAACGCTTCTAGCAGCCTGTTCACGCTCTGACTGCGCCGTCCCTTCCTTGCAACGCAGGCCTGCTCCTCAGTATGGAGGCGGAGACGGGGGGAGGCAGCAGGCCTCCCCCTGCAAATGAAGATGGACAAGAGGTTCGAATGAAGGACAATACTGACAGCAAAACGGGGAATGAAGCGACCGAGAAATCAACCCCTGACGCGAGCACGAAGAAGCAGCAGGCCACTTCTACCACTTGTAAGCCCATTACACCAAAACGCCCCAAAATAGATCTGCCTAGTCATCGCATCAATGCCAGGATTCAGTACCTGAGGGACCATGCCCTCATTGGAAAATTTGTTGGGTTCTGGCCAACGGAAAAAGCCCTGCAGGGCTGGATAGCATCCAAATGGAAGCCTAAGGGGGAAGTCACTCTGCAGCTGGGAGCGAAGGGCTTTTTCACTGCTACTTTCAAGTTTCTGGAAGACAGAAAAAAGGTAATGGATGGAGGCCCATATTTTTTTAACTCAGCAGGGTTATATCTTAGAAACTGGGTGGAGAGATTCAACCCAGATCTCGAAAATTTCAACTGGGCACCAGTTTGGATTCGTCTTTACTCACTGCCACTTGAATATTGGGATGAGGAATCACTGCAAGCGAAAGGAAAAGGACTGGGAGAGTTCATCAAATTGCAGAAGAAACTAAGCTCCGAAGGTACACCTCCTATGCCCGAATATGTGTTTACATGCATCTGGATAGTGCCCTACCTGATGCAGTAAGTATCTTTCATGACGATTTTGAATGGATACAACCTTTGGATTACGAGCATGTCCCCTTTCGATGCAGAAGGTGTCATGCCCACGGACATCTTTTCAGAGACTGCCCTTTAACTGTTCACGCTCGGAGCACAGAAGCGGAGGACAAAGTGGAAGCAGATGGTTTCACCAAAGTTACCACCAGAAGAAGACATAGCAAAAAACCCGCTTCTGGAAAGAAACCTGGTGCCTCTGCCTCTATCCCTTCAACCAGCAATAGCTTCGCCTTGCTTGCTCAGACTGATCCCAAGGATGACTCTATCCCTGCCACCTCAAGCTCAGCCGGCCCTTCTATCCCCCCCCCAAATCAACCTAATCCCGCACTTTCATTGCCTGACCCTCCCAAATTGAGCTCTGCTGATAAATCGGAGCCCAATCCCCCCCTCAAACAAAAATAGGTCACTTGGGATCCTAACCTCATGGATATGGATGGGCTTACCCCTACTGCTAATCGAGACACCAATGATCTTCTGCAGATTGACCAGACAATCCAAATGGAAGAAGACTCTGAAAGTATTGACCTTAGTGAGCTGGATCTCATTGGTCTTGAAGAAGCTTTCCAGCGGAAGGAATTTGATAAGATCAACCCGAGGCAGATTGAATCTCTTGAGGTGGCTCTAGCCAAAGTCCAACAGCACAAGAAATTGGGCATCCAACCAGGCAATCGCTGGGATAGTCTGAAGGTGATGAAGGAAACCAAGAAAAGAGGAAGAAAACCTAACTGGCAGCGTACCATTGCCCTCGGAGAGATACTAGTGGATTCGGGATAGTATCCCAAGCTAACTAGGTTTTCAAACCCCTAGCAAATAGTTCCCCATGAAATTAATCTCATGGAATGTAAGAGGACTCAATGGTCCTGGGAAATACAGAATGATAAAGAACATGATACAGAAGGAGAAGCCTCACTTACTCTTCCTTCAGGAAACCAAGTGCAATAGTAAAACGCTGGGCTCAATCTTAACTAAAGCATGGCCTGGCAGCAGATCAGTAGCTTTGGATGCCTCAGGGTTTTCGGGCGGGCTTGCGATAGCCTGGGATGCTCAGTCTTTGTAGGTAGGTGACTTCCATGCCTCTCATAATCTCATCCAGGCTACCTTCCACCCTATAGGCACCAACATACATGGACATTTGTCCAACGTTTATTTTCCTCAAGACCAGGCAAGCAAGGTGGCGCTTTTAAACACCCTTGAGCACCTCAACTCCAACAGGTCTCATCCCCTCTGGATCTTGGGCGGAGATTTTAATATGATCACGCGGATGACTGAAAAATCTGGGGGCAGAGCCAGACTTGATCAGGACAGCGCCCATTTCAAAGACTTTATCAACAACAACTAGCTCATTGATATACCTTTCTACAACGGTTTGTTTACCTGCAACAATCGCAGAATAGGAAGACCACAAATAGCCTCTAAGCTGGATCGATTTCTCTTATCGAACAATGCCATTCATGTAGGAGGAGATATCACTGGATCAATTCTCCCTCTCTCAGGCTCTGACCACTAGCCCATCATGCTCCAATGGCAAGGCATAGGCTCTCATCCCAAAAGGCCATTTAGATTTGAAGCTTTTTGGCTTTCTCACCCTTCCTTCAAAGACTTGGTTCAGACTGTCTGGAGAAGATACACTCCGCCTAAAGGGTCCAAAATGTTCCAGTTCCAGCAGAAGCTTAAGTGGGTTAAGGCGCACATCAAAGATTGGAATCAAAACATCTTTGGAAACATCTTCATGGAGAAACGGATCCTTGAGCAGAAGATGAAGGATGTGTAGCAAGAGATCATCACTTCCGGAAGATCTGAATCTCTGGCCTCCAAGGAGCTTGACCTTCAGAGAAAATTGGAGGACAGATACACACAAGAGGAAATCCTCTGGCGACAGAAATCTAGAGTTCGTTGGCTGAAGGAGGGCGAAAGAAACACCAAATTCTTTCACAGCACGACCATTCAACGAAGAATGCAGAACAGGATAAGCCATCTCACTAATCAGCAAGGGGAATGAATGGAGAGGCATGAGGACATGGAAAAAGAGTTGGTAGATTACTTCAAGGAAATCCAGAAGGAGCAGCAAGCAAACAGGCAGCCTGCCATCGATCAAATCAAGCAGCTCATTCCCAACTTGATCACAGCTGAGCACAACCAAATGCTTCTCCGTCCAATCACACCACAAGAAGTGGATACAGCTATGGCACAGCTCAAGGATGGCAAGGCTCCTGGGCCGGATGGCTTCACTGCTAATTTTTTCCACCATTTCTGGGAACTTATTAGAGACAAGGTGTGGCAACTTGTGGAAGAATCATGAACAATGCATTGGATCTTGCCCTCACTCAACACCACCTTCGTTGTGCTAGTGCCAAAAGAGGAGCAGCCCAGCAGGCCCGAAAAATTCAGACCCATTGCCCTCTGCAATGTCATCTACAAAGTCATCACCAAAGTCATCACCAACAAGCTCAAACCGCTACTTCCGCTTCTCATTTCGCCAGAACAAACAAGTTATGTTGAGGGGCGTCAAATCCTTGATGGTATAATTCTTGCCCGTGAAATTATACATTCTCTAAAAGTCTGTAAGAAGCCAGGTATGCTCCTCAAGATCGATCTTTCTAAAGCCTTTGATAAACTGAATTGGAGTTATATCCATTAAATTTTAAGCGCTTTCGGATTTGATTGCATGTGGATCCGCTGGATTATGAGCCTCATTACATCTTCCTCTCTTTCTATTCTTCTCAATGGCATCCCTTCCCCTCCCTTTCACCCTTCGAGAGGTATCAGGCAAGGGGACCCGCTCTCTCCCTTTCTCTTTGTTCTTATGGCTGAAGGGCTAGGCAGACTTATTCATAAAAAAGTCAGCATCGGACATTTGCGTGGTCTTTCTCTTCATGGAACCCCCACCTTGACCCACCAAAAATTTGTTGATGATAACATGCTCTTTGGCCATCCCTCTGTCCAAGAAGCCCGCTCGTTTAAAGCCATCCTCAACCTCTTCTCTCAAGCTTCGGGGTTAACCATTAATGACTCTAAGTCTCAGATCTTTTTCTTCCACACCCCCCCTCTAGCCCAAGCTAATATTGCCCGTATTCTCGGCTTCTCTGTGGCTACTCTCCCAGACAAATACCTCGGAGCGCCCCTCACCAACTCCGCCATAAGGCATTCCTCCTGGAATCAGCTCCTTGAAAAATTGGAATCCAGACTCTCTTCCTGGACCTTTCGAGCTCTTAATATGGTCAGTAGACTCACTCTTAATAAAGAAATTTTACAATCTATGCCTCTTTATTTGTTTTCTGTTCTTGCAGCCTCGAAATGGGTCCTCAAACAGATCAAAGCTCTTCAAAGACGCTTTCTCTGAGGCTCCTCTGGTCAAAATCGCAAATGGGCTCTAGTTAAATGGAGCACAGTTTGTACCCCCAAAGAAGCTGGAGGCCTGGGCTTGAGGAATCCCTCGCACAACAATGAGGTCATGGTTGCACGGGTATGGTGGATATGGATCTCTAATCCCCATACTCCTTGGGCTAAACTCTGGACTGCGAAATATGCCAACAACAGATCTGCTGCAGACCTTATAAGGCTGGCTCCAACTCATTCTGGTTCCTTGGTTTGGAATGCGGCAAAGCAGAACTATGCGCTCATTCAGCAACACAGTTTTTGGGAAATCCGAAATGGCAAATCAACGCGCTTCTGGTTAGACTCCTGGCAACAAGAATCCAATCTTCTGGAAACGTTCCCCCAAATCAACCTTGAAGATCCTAGAGCAACTGTGGATGATAAGATTTGTGCGCATTGGATGGACACTGACAGCAACGGCTTTAGGAAGTGGAAGCCCTCTCATCTCACTATGCCCCATGCTCAGAGTCCTGTGGTAGAAGCCCTCAACAAGGAGCTGCAGCGAAGGCAAATCAGGAGCTCTAATGACCCTAACATACTCATATGGGGTCACACTACTAAAGGAATGTTCTATACAAAGGAAGCCTACTCTTTGCTATATCCATCCCCGCTCCCTCGGGACTCCCTCTGGCAGATGATTTGGAATCCTCTCACTTGGCCTAAGATCTCTACTTTCCTCTGGCTCTTAAGCCATCAACGCATCCTTACATGGGACAACCTTGTCAAAAGAGGCTTCATTAGGCCCTCTCGTTGCCCCAACTGCGCTCAAAATGCTGAAACTATTCAACATCTCATGCTGCTCTACCCTTTAGCCAACTCCTTATGGGACAAGTGTAGTTTCCGTTGTCAGAAGAACAAGCCCTCCAGTGATATCACCTCCATCTTGCACAAATGGCCCAAACACCCCTACCTCTCTGCCCTCCTCAATGCTCTCTGGCAGCTCCTACATGGGCTGATCTTTTGGACCTTATGGAAGGAACGAAACAGACGTATCTTCAAAAATCAAACCTCTACCCTGGACTCTTTATGGCTTTCCTTCATTGGAAATCTTCAGGAATCTTTAGCCCTTCATTCCTGGCAAGAAGAAGACCTCCCCAAACAACTAAGAGAAATCTCGGTCTGGAAAAACTAGAATCTCAACCTTGGGCTTACTCCAAGGATCAGAAACAAGACGGCCTCGAACACGCCCTCGCATTGGATTCCTCCCTCTCCCGGAGTGTTTAAATTAAACTTTGATGGGGCTTCCAAGGGGAATCCTGGACAAGCAGGTTTTGGCGGTATCTTCAGAAATTCCAAGGGAGAAGTTCAGCACCTCTATTTCGGCTCAATTGGTTGGGACACCAACAATTCTGCCAAGCTTGAAGGCCTCTAGCAAGGCCTAAGTCTCACTCTCCAGCACAACCTTTTCCCTATTATTATCGAAGGATATTCTCAAATTCTTATCAATATGGATAATCAGCTTCTATGGGGGGCCGATCCTAACAAAGTGGCTCACAGTTGGCATTTAGCTGCTCGAATTGATAGGATTAGCAACTGGCTTCAAAACAACAGGGCGGTCTCCTTCACTCATGTCAAACGTGAAGGTAACAAGGTTGCTGATCTCCTGGCCAATTTTGGAACTGAGAGCAATCACACGCTCACTCATGGCTCCTTCTCTATTATCCATGATGCAGACAAGCTTCAGAACTGCACAACGCTGGTGCACAAGGATAGCCTTCCTCCGGATGCGGATGAAGTGGCGTGTTGATAAGACCCGGGCCACTGCACAGCTCCCAACGGAGCCCGCATGGTATGCCCACATGGCCTCGCGCATTAATCTTAAAGGCGTTATTAATACACCTCGGGTCGACCAGTTCTGCAGTTATTGCACCTTGGCGCTGCTGTATATAGCGGTCATTTGGTTGATGGCCCTCACTATGGACAGAGAGCATGACAGAGGAATCCATGGGAGAGCTCTGACTCCCCTACGTAGTGACTGCCCTCCTGTTTATGCCAATTCTAGCTTTAAAACGCAGACTGGGCGTCGATGCTGCATTCTGGCCTGCTTGGAGACGCTACCGGGAATTCACTTCACCCACAGCCCCTTCTGCAGCATCTCCGCTCCGTCTGGTGTCTCGGTCGAGCTTCTTGCAGGTACTTTGATTCCTTCCGATTTTAATTTGCTCTCCCATGGTCGTTTTCCCTCCGCTCTCTAGGCCACTAGCTCTTCTGTCGCTTCGCCTAGCTCGCACCACCCCCGCTGTTATCCCTCCGCTCTTAGAGTCCCCAACCCCTCCTTTGGCTGGCTTCGCTTGCGCCACCTTCTCTTCTCCATGCCTCGCCTCAGGCAACAAATGCGCTGTCGGCATGGGGTCAGTCGGGGTCAAGCCTCTGTCATCCCACCCTCACCCTCTTCTGATTTGAGTTCTTCTTCTGAAAGCAATGAACCCACTCCTCCGCCAGCTTCGCTCAAAGGCAGGGGCAGAGGACGTGGGCGAGGAGCTGAGAATTCGCGCAATTTCAGCAGAAGACATGGGCGCACGCGTGCATCCAGCTGTGTTTCCAATCAGCCCACTCCTTCTGTCCCTTCTGCGCCTCCCTGTCAACCCATTCTGCCCGGCCCTTCTGCTCCTCCTAGTCAGCCCATTCCTCCCGGCCCTTTTGCTCATCCTTGTCAGCCCATCCCTCCTGGCAGAGGGCATTTGGGGTCCACCATCAGGAAAACCACCCAGACTACTGAGCTACGCTTTCACTGCACCTCTGTCGACTCCATTGTCACAGCTTTCATAACTGTCTCCCTTCATGAAGAAATCCCTCATTCTGCTCCCGACCCTCCTGCTCCTCCCTCTCCTCCCCGCGCCCCCTACTCCAACCTCCCTCTTCAAATTGGGCCGCTTTCTGAGGCTGAGAACCAGGACATGAAGATTGATATTCAAGCGGGCATGGCAGACAGTAGCGACGACGATGAATATGGATGCAGAGTTGTTGAGGAGCCGATGTCTTCAGAGCATGATGGCTGACCCCAGGCGTGCTTTCAGCAATCTCTCCAGGTCTCCTTGCTCAATTAGTGTTGGAGCTTTCGTGTTTCACTGTCTCAGTAGCCAGCCAGTTTGGCTGACAGATGTTTTTAGTTTTTATGTTACTGTCTCTATGTCTTGTATAAACTTATGGCCGGTTTTCCTATCATGGGCGTCTCAGACATTTATGTTTAAAGGGTCGGTTTCCCGCTATGGGTGATCCAGGTCTCTAAAGAACAATTTGCTGATCAACCCCAGCTGTCTGGCTTTCATAGCAGCAGCTGTGGTAGTTTTGTACTAGTATTTTTACACTTAATAAAATTAGTCTCACTTAGAAAAAAAAAAACATAAATTATTTTTAAATTATTTTACTTCTCTTTACTTTTTAACCATTATTTTGATATTCATCAAAATCACTTTTAAAAAAAAATCAATTTAACTAAATTTTAGTGTTATTTTTAAAGCTATTCATCTTAAAATATACATAGCTTTTATTGAAATTTCATATGGTTATTAAAAAATGAGTTATCTTTGTGTTAATTATTTTATATTTATAGAGTAGATATTAATAGAATAGAAGAAAATAAATATTATTTAAATTTTAAAAGTACACATTACTATTTAAAATAAAATTCATATATTATATTTTATAAATCATATAAATGTTTTTTTGTCAATGAGTTTAAAACCACTTATTTGAATAAATATAGTAGAGATGTAACAACTAATTTCTTCATAATAAAATTAATAATAAAACATTCAAAATTAACATTAATAAAAATCAATAATAAAATATTAAAATGAACATTAGACAAAAAAAAAATACAAATCATTAAGGTTGGAAAAAAAAACCTAAAAGCCAAAAAAATATAGAATAAAAATGAAAAGAAAAATAGAAATAGTTTAATAAAATGAAATATTACTATTATTGTTATTATTTAATAAATAAGTAAATGTAAATAATTTAAATAAAATTAAATACAGAGTAAAAATTATATCACAAAGTCAAACAATTCTTCTAATTTGAAAATTATAGTTAAAAGATAATAAATAAGAAAGTAATAAAATCATGAGGTTCAAATAAAAATAAAAATAAAAATCAAAACCATGAAATACATATATAAAGATGAGAAGAGACAAACCATTTCATAATAATATCAAATATATTATTAAAATGATATATATATATATATATATATATATATATATATATATATATATATATATATATATATATATATATATATATATATATATACAAAAACAGTCATTAAGGAAGGAGAGAATATAATAATGCAAACTGAAATCAAAAGAGCCATAAAGAAAGAGATCAACTCAATCTCTTATCACTAGAAAAAGAATACAACTATGAAAGAAAGAGAAACAAAAATTGATAAGAAGAAAAGGAACTAAAGATGAAGATGAAGAAATGAGAGAAAAAAGAATAAATATAGAAATAAAGAAAAAGGATCCAACAACTATTTTTATTTCATCCATCATCCCTAATTAGATATTATTAATAAAATATTTGAAATATCGTTAATTATTTTTTTTTAATAAAATATGACTATAATTTTAAAAGATATGAATTTTAATGAATTTTGTTAATGGATTTATACATTTATTAATTCAATGTTCATGTTAGGTGACATAACCTTTGACACAATCAATTTAGTTAAAATATAAGACAAAAGGACAACTAAGAGTCCATGTTTGAATGAACCGCAATGCAATGTATTCTTTAATTTAATCAACTTAGTTAATTATATTTATTAATTGATTTGTTGTCGATTGGGTTTTTTATGTTGATATAAAATTCATATTGACTAATTTGAAACGTTGTCAAGTTTGTTTATATTTTGTTTTCACATTAAATTGATTAAAATATTAATATAAGAGTAGGTTTTTAAATTTAATATATTAACTTGCTACGTTTATTAAAAAAAAATAGATATGTGTGTAGAGTTTTATTAAATTATAGTGATGATATTTCTCTTACTAATTAACCAACATCCACTTGAGTATTATACAATTATAAATTTTGTAAAAAACTTATATAGCTTTCCAACATTACATTGTGACAATGATTGTGTTAATATGAAAATCAACCATAGTCAATAATAGCCAATCATGTTTATTTTAGGGTTTATAATATTTATATTGGAGTTTATATACCTTGGGTTTATAATATCAAACACAAGGGTTTAATACTAATCCCTTGGGTTTTTTTTAATCGTTTGTATGTATTAGTCCCTTGGATTTATAATGCCAATCCCTTATGTTTATTGATGTAAGGGTTGATATTCCTAGGATATAATATTGTTCATAGGGATTATAAAATTGATATTAGGGTTTAATATAAATCCCTTCGGTTTATAATCATTGTCAATCATGGTCAATATGATTCTCTCAATATTAAAATCAATCATGGTCAACCATGTTTTTTTAGGGTTTATAATAATTATATTAGGGTTTATATCCCTTGGGCTTACAATATTAACCCTTTGGATTTTTACATTTTTAGTATTAATCCCTTGCGTTTGTTAGTGCCTTGAATTCATAATATCAATCCATTGAGTTTATTAATCTAAGGGTTCATATTCCTAGGGTATAATGTTATTTATAGGGTTTATAATATTAATCCCTTGGGTTTATAATCCATTGGGATTATACTATAAATTATGTTGGTTTATAATATTAATCACAAGGTTTACATTCCTAGGGTTTAATATTAATCCTATAGTTTGCAATATTAATCCCTTGGGTTTATTAATTCGAGGGTTTATATTCCTAGAATTTAATGTTATTCTCTTGGGTTTATAATCCCTTGGGTTTATAATATTAATAGTAAGGTTCACGATATTAATCTTAGGGATTTTATTAATATGAAAATCAATCATGTTCAAGGATGCAACCATGGTCCAACGTTGCATTATGACATTGATTGTATCAATATAAAAATCAACCACGGTCGACCATGATCAACCATGTTTATTTTTGGGTTTACAATATTTATCTTAGAGTTTATATACCTTAGGCTTATAATATCAATCCCTTGAGTTTAATATTATTCCCTTGGGTTCATAATCTGTTGGGGTTTTGGTATTAATCCCTTCGATTTATAATATCAAACCCTTGAATTTATTAATACAAGGGTTCAACCATGGTTGAGTGTGGTCCAACGTCACATTGTGACAAATATTGTCTCATTATGAAAATATATCATCGTCAATCATGACCAATATGAGAATAAACAATGGAAATCATGGTGAAACATAGTCAAGTATGGTCCAATGTCACATTGTGATAAAGATTGTCCAATATGAAAATCTGCCATGGTCAACCATTTTCAAACATGGTCCCACGTCGCATTGTCACAAATAGTGTCTAAATATGAAAATAAACCATGGTTAGCCATGTGTATTTAAGGGTTTATAAAATTTATTCTAGGGTTTACATACCTTGGGTTTATGTTATTCCCTTAGGTTTATGTTATTCCCTTTGGTTTAATATTATTCGCTTTGTTTTATAATCCCTTTGATTTTTTGTATTGATCCCTTAGGTTTTTAATATCAAACATGGTCAAGCATATTAAACCATGGTTAACCATACTTTATAAAATAAATCATGGCCAAACGTCACATTGTGACAAGGATTGTCTCAATATGAAAATCAACCAAGGACAACCATATGTATTTTAGGGTTTAAAATATTTATCTTACAGTTTAGATACCTTGGAGTTTATAATATTAATCGCTTGGGTTTAATATTATTCCCTTGGGTTCATAATCCCTTCGGGTTTTAGTATTAATCCCTTGGGTTTATAATATCAATCCCTTAGGTTTATTGATCTAAGAGTTCAACCATGGTTGACCATGGTACAACATCACATTGTGAGAAATATTTTATCAATATGAAAATCAACCATGGTCAACCATGTTTATTTAAAGGTTTGTAATTTTTATCTTAGGGTTTATATACCTTGGGTTTATTTATCTAATAATTCAACCATGGTCGACCATGGTACAAGTCAAATCGTGACAACTATTTTCTCAATATGAAAATCAACCATGGTCAACCATGTTTATTTAAGGGTTTTTAATTTTTGTCTTAGGGTTTATATACCTTGGGTTTATATTATTCCCTTGGGTTGAATAGTATTAATAATTCCTTGGAATTTTAGTATTAATCCATTTGTTTTATAATATCAATCATAGCCAACCATGATCAGTAATGGTCAACCATGTTCAATCATGGTAAAAAAATGGTCAACCATGATCAACCATGTTTTATAAAACCAATCATGGTCATCCATTGTCAATCATGGCCAGCCATGGTCCAACGTCACATTGTGACCAAAAATTTTACAATATGAAAATCAACCTTAGTAAACCATGGTCCAATGTCACGTTGTGATAAAGAATGTGTCGATATGAAAATCAGTATTGGTCAACCATGGACAACCATGGTCCATCATTGCATTGTGACAAGAATTGTCTCAATATGAAAATCAACCATGGTAAACTATGGTTAACATTATTTATTTTAGGGTTTATAATATTTATCTTATGATTTATATACCTTGGGTTTATAATATTAATCCCCTAGATTTATAATATTAATCCCCTCAGGTTCATAATCCCTTGTGTTTTATTATTAATCCTTTGGATTTATTATTCCCTTGTGTCTATAATATCAATCCCTTAGATTTATTAATATGAGGTTTCATATTCCTAGGGTTTTATTTCCTTGGGTATGTAATCCCTTGGGATTTTAGTATTAAGCCCTTGGGTTTATTATTACCTTGGTTTTATAATATCATCACCAATCATGGTCAATCATGGTCAACAAATTTCAACCATGTTTTGTAAAATCAATCATGATCAACGATGGTCAACAAAGGTCAACCATATTTTGTAAAATCAAACAAGGTAAACCATGGTCAATCATATTCAACCATGGTCCAACATGCATTTTGATAAGTATTGTCTCAATATGAAAATCAACTATGGTCAACCATGCTCCAACGTCGCATTGTGAAAAAGATTGTCTTGATATGAAAATCAATCATGGTCAACCATGGTTCAACATTGCATTGTGACATTGATTGTCTCAACATGAAAATCGACCATGGGCAACCATGTTTGTTTTAGGGTTTATAATATTTATCTTAGGGTTTATATGTCTTGGGTTGGTTAATCATGGTCAATATGAAAATCAACCATGGTCAATCATGTTGGAACATGGTCAACCATGGTCCAGCATCACATTATGACAAAGATTGTCCCAGTATGAAAATATACCATCCTCAACCATTTTCAGTCATGGTTAAGAATGGTCCCACGTTGCATTGTGACAAATATTGTCTCAATATTAAAATCAACCATGGTCTACCATAGTCAACCATGCTTATTTAAGGGTTTATAACATTTATCTTGGGGTTTATATACCTTGGTTTAAGTTATTCCCTTGGGTTTATTACTATTCCATTGGGTTTATAATCCCTTGGTTTTTTAGTATTAATCCCTTGGGCTTATAATATCAAAAATGGTCAACCATTGTCAACCATTGTTAATCATGTTTTATAAATCAATCATGGCCCAACGTCGAATTTTGACAAGGATTATCTCAATATGAAAATAAACCAAGGTCAACCATGTTTATTTAGGGTTTACAATAGTTATCTTAGGGTTTATATAGCTTGGTTTTAAAATGTTAATACCTTGTGTTTAATACTATCCCCTTGGGTTAATAATCCCTTAGGGTTTTAGTATTAATCCATTGGGTTTATAATATCAATCACTTGGGTTTATTAATTTAAGGGTTTAACCATGGTCAACCATGGTACAACATCGCATTAAGATAAATATTTCCTCAATATGAAAATTAACCATGGTCAACCATGGTTTTTAGGGTTTATAACTTTTGTCTTAAGGTTTATCTACCTTGGGGGTTTTTGTTATTCCCTCGGGTTTATAATCCATTTGTTTTTGAGTATTAATCCTTTGGGTTTATAATATCAATCATGGCCAACCATGGTCAATCATGGTCAACCATGTTTTATAAAATCAATCATGGTCAATCATGACCAACCATGGTCCAACATCGCACTGTGAAAAACATTTTTTGAATATGAAAATCAGCCATGGTTCAAAGTCGCATTGTGATAAAGAATGTGTTGATATGAAAATCAATCTACGTCAACCATGGAAAACTATGGTCCAAAGTCGCATTGTGGCAAGCATTGTGTCAATATAAAAATCAACCATGGTCAACTATGGTCAACATTGTTTGTTTTAGGGTCTATAATATTTATCTTACAATTTATATACATTGGGTTTATAATATTAATACCTCGGGTTTAATATTATTCCCCTTGGTTCATAATCCACTAGCGTTTTCGTATTAATCCTTTGGGTTTATTATTCCCTTAGGTCTATAGTATTAATACCTTGGGTTTATTAATATAAGGGTTCATATTCCTAGGGTTTAATATTATTCCATTGGGTTTATAATCCCTTGTGTTTTTAGTCACAATCCATTAGGTTTTTAGTATTAATACCTTAGTTTTATTATTATCTTGGGTTTATAATATCATGGTCAACCATGGTAAATCATGATCAATCGTGGTCAAAAAAGGTCAACCATGTTTTGTAAAATCAATGATGGTTAACCATGGTCCACGGGGGCTTCACTCACGGATAAATACTATAGCACGTGGGTTCATATTGTGGGATATATATTGAGTAAAAATTTACATAATATATTATGGGATTTATAGGGGGTAAAGGTTTTTTCTATTAGTAGGTACAAAAAATGGAGCTAAAAGTTAATGAAAAAATAAAAAGGGGTATAAAAAATGTTACTAAAAAAATATATACCTACAATATCTAGTGAAAGTAGATTTTTTTTTTTAATTAGGAAGGCGTATTGGGTTTTTATTGGCAGGAGGTTAAATAATGTTATTTTCAGAGGTATTTTCAAAATGTTCTGAAATTAAGGGTATTTTTTAATATGAAATGGTTGCACGTGATATGTTAGTGAAGCCCCCATGCCATGATCCAACGTTGCATTTTGACAAAGATTGTCTCAATAAACCATGGTCAATCATACTCCAACATTGCATTGTGACAAAGATTTTCTTGATATGAAAATAAAGCATTGTCAACAATGGTCAACCATGGTCCAACGTTGCATTGTGACATTGATTGTCTCAATTTGAAAATCGACCATGGTAAACCATGTTGATTTTAGGGTTATAATATTTATCTTAGGGATTATATAACTTGGGTTTATAATATTAATTTATTTGGTTTAATATTATTCCCTTCGTTCATAATTCCTTGGGGTTCTAGTATTAACCCCTTGGGTTTATTATTCTGTTGGGTTTATAGTTCACCAAACCTTGGATTTATTAATATAAGGGTTCAACCATGGTTTAATATGGATCCCATGCTCAACCATGGTCCAATGTCCTTTGTAAGAGAGATTGTCCCAATATGAAAGTGAACCATGGTCAACCAGGATCAACCATGTTTATTTTAGGGTTTATAATATTGATATTTGGGTTTATAATATTAATACCTTGCGTTTAATATTATTCCTTGGGTTTATAATACCTTGAGGTTTTAGAATTAATCTCTTGTGTTTATTATTCCCTTTCGTTTTTAATAGCAATCCCTTGGGTTTATTAATATAAGGGTTCATATTCCTAGAATACTATATTATTCATATGGTTTATAATATTAATACTCGGGTTTAATATAAATTCTTTTCATTTATAATGATGCTCGTACATGGTCAACGATGGTCCAATACCACTTTGTTCCAAATATTGTCTCAATATGAAAATAAAACATGGGAAACCATGGACAACCATGGACAACCATGGTCCAATGTTATATTGTGATAAATATTTTCTCGATATGAAAATCAATGATGGTAAATCATGGTCAACCATGTTTATTTTAGGGTTTATAATATTTATCTTAGTTTTTTTATACCTTTGTTTATAATATCTATCCCTTGAGTTTAATATTATTCCCTTTGGTTTATAATCTCTTTGGTTTTTATTATTAATCATTGGATTTATTAGTCTCTTGGGTTTATAATATCAATCTCTTGTGTTTATTAATCTAAGGGTTCATATTCATAGGGTATAATATTATTCATAGGGTTTCTAATATTAAACATTGGGTTTGATATAAATCCATTGGATTTATACTCATGGTCAATCATGGTCCAACGTCGCATTGAGACAAATACTTTCTCAATATGAAATTAACCATGGTCCAAAGTAGCAATGTTACAAATATTGTCTCCATATGAAAAACAATCATGGTCAACGATGGTCCAACATTGCATTGTAACAAATATTGTCTCAATATGAAAATTAATCATGGTCAACCATGATTGTTTTAGGGTTTATAATAATTATCTTATGGTTTATACACCTTGAGTTTATAATATTGATTCCTTGAGTTTAATATCATTTCCTTGGATTTAGAGTCTCTTGCATTTTTAGTATCCAGTGTGTCATTGTGACAAAGATTATCTCAATATGAAAATCAACCATGGTCAACCATGATTGTTTTAGGGTTTACAATATTTATCTTAGGGTTTATATACCTTGAGATTATAATATTGACCCCTTGGGTTTAATATTATTTCGTTGCGTTTATAATCCCTTGGTTTTTTAGTATAAATCCATTGAGTTTAATAAATTAACAATAATTAATATAATATATATATATATATATATATATATATTATAATAATAATTTTATTATTATTATTATTTATTATTTATGAATGAATGAATTAATAAAAAATAATTAATATATTATAAAAAATATTTATCTAAGACATGGTTAAGATGTGGTGTAACTTATAGGCAAAATAGTATTTTCAGAATCAAGAAATACAATTTCAAGCAAGAATGTGATTTTTTGTAGGCTACATATTTATTTAATAAGTAATAATAATAATTATTTTATGTTAAAATAAATCTTTCAGGAAATCACATGAGAATTTTTAGAACCGACACTTTTCGAACCACGACTGTAGTTTATCATCAGGATACTGAAGACTGGCTTATCCAACTATCATATTTATATCATGCAAAGAAGAGCGACGGTAAAAACCTCAGGAAAAATTATAGATGTTAAAAATGGTCAATAGTAAAAATATAAATCCCATAAAATTAGAAAATAAGACCCTGTCAAATAAAACAAATAAAATAATCAAACTTAAAACTAAAGAAATAGTCAAATTCCTACAAATAAAGATCAAGTCAAAAATAAAAGGTCCTTAGCACCTTAGCCACGAGGGCGCTGAGAATCTCTGATGAGTCTCACCTTGAGAAGGAAAAGATCCATTTGTTGAATGTCTTTTGTAATAATGGTTATAGTTTGTCGCAGGGCCTCAAAGCTTTCCTCAAAGCGGAGAAAGGTCCTTCTTTTAAGAATAAAATTAAAAAAGAACCGGGTGAATGGTATGGCAGTGTCAGCCTTCCGTTCATCCAGGGTACCACTGATAAAATTTCTAAAATCCTTAAAAAGCATAAGGTATCCTCTTATTTCAAGCCTCTTAATACAATTCGTAGTTCTCTAAAATCGGTTAAAGATCCGATTGACCCCAGGGATGGAAAAGGTGTCTACATCATTCCCTGTTCCTGTGGGACTCCTTACATTGGTGAGACGGGTCGGTCTATTAATCAAAGGATCTGTGAGCATGCTGCTGATATCAAGCATAGAAGATCTCGCTCGTCCGCCTTAGCTGATCATGCAGAAAAGACTAACCATCATATTTGCATAGAAGATGCTAAGGTCATTGCTAGAATCGACCATTTCCATCATCGTAAGTTGAGAGAGGCTATTGAAATTGAAAAACGACCTGTTAATCTCAATAGAGACGACGGTTGGAATATCAGCAGGTGCTGGATTCCTGCTTTATATTCTTGATTTATTTATTTATGTATTTATTTATTTATTTATTTTTATTTTTATTTATTTCTTTAATTAATTAATTATATTTATTTATTTATTTATACTTTATTTTTTATTTATTTTTATTAAAAAAATTTAACTTATTTATTTATGTTTATATTTATATTTATTTATTTAATTAATTAATTTTATTTATTTATTTTTTATACTTTATTTATTTATTTAAAATAATAATAATAATAAAAAAAAAAAAATTTCTATTAATTTGTATTTTATTTTTGTTTTTATTTATTTATTTATTTCATTTATGATTTATTATTTATTATTTATTTATTTATATTTATTTATATTTATATTTTATTTTATTTTATTTTGTATTTTTATTTATTTATTTATTTATTTATTGTTCTCTATATTTGGTTTGACTCTTTGTTTGACTATTGAATTGATACTTTGTTAAATTACATGGATAAGAATTAAATATATTTATTAATTATTAATAATAATTGATTATTATATAAAAAAAATTTACATATATGCACTAAGATTGGTTAAATTATTTACCATTATATTATTGAATTGGTCAATTAGATGTTTAAATATATTAAAGGTTGTAAAAATTTATTAAAATAATAATAATAAATAAAGAAATAGAAATTAATTAATCAATTAAATAAATAAATAATGGAATATTTACTTTTTCTTAGTCAAACTAGCCGTTATCCTAACGGCTAGTTGAGCCATTTCTACATCTATTTATACTTAATGTCTGGATGTGATCTCTCATAGTCCTGATGATGAACCACACTGGTTGGTTCGAAACGCGTCGACCACGTTCTTTTACATGTGATTTTTACCGAAAGAATTTCTACTAATTTATATTATGGATCACAGAAGCCTAGATTCCAAAAAAAAATAAAAAAAAAATAAATAAGTAAATAATTAAAAGAAAACTCTCATCATAACTTAATAAAATAAAAACCATATCAAATAAAAATAAATAAAATAATTAAACTTAAATACCAAAATAGCGAAAATCATAAAATAAAGACTAAATCAAAAAATAAAATCGAATAAAAATAAAAATAAAAATATAAAATAAGATAAAATAAAATAAATAAATAAATAAATAAAATAAACTGAAATAAAAATAAAATAAAGGTAAAAATAATAGAAATAAAAATATAAAATAAGATAAAATAAAATAAATAGATAAAATAAACTAAAATAAAAATAAATGAATAAATAAGTAAATAAATAAAGAAAATATAAATAAATAAACTATTGTTGGAATTTCTGAACAATTCCTTAACGTATAGAGGAAATAAAATTCCTTAACTCACCTCAGAGATTTATTTAAAAATGGGACAAAAATATGCAGACCATAGATTTCATTAATAAAAACTGGACTATTACAAATGATATATTTTGAACTGTAGCATTTTGGAGTTACAAAAAAAAAAACTTCTGCTGCTACAAAACACAGCTCTTCAATTTCTGGCATATGCTACTATAGACATAGCATTCTTCTCCTTTGGCAAACGATGCTTCCAAACATATCTTACTGCTCTCTATCTTCATTTCTGCCTTCGGGAAAATTACAATACACAACAGATTCTTTAGAATGGACTCACGACATATGTAACATTACATATATATATAGATATAGATATATATATATATATATATATATATATATATATATATATATATATATATAAAGAGAGAGAGATATATATTATAAATATTTCATATTTAGAATATATATAACCAATGTTAAAATAAATGTACCACGGTAAAAAAAATTAAGCCAAAGTTAAAAATAAAACATGTTTAGCAAAATAGCCCCAAGGGTTACCTCAATTGGTTGAGTCCCCGCTTGAAGTACTCCCAGAATGAGAGGTCACAGGATCAAATCTCGTAGACACTCGCGGGGTTAGGCCTCAGTGTTAGGCCGACAGTAGATCCCTTCGGGAGGATTTACTGCGATTCATTCAGACCGTGGATGTAGCTAGTACATGTGTGCGGGCACATAGGAACGTGAACCACTTGTGTTAAAAAAAAAAAAAACATATGTGGCAAATAAAAACTTTAATCAAAACATTAAACTTTATCCTAAGGTTTAAAACCTTTTCCATTTATGTTTTCGACAGGTTGCTTGAAAAACCTTCCCATGAATTCCCTTTACCTCTCGGAACTACTACTGTGGGTCCAAAGACGTGGGTGACGTCATTCATTCTGGCGAGTGCCTTTCCCTTTGCTCCTCAAGGTTGGATAACCCCCTGGAATGACGTTGCCAGTGCAATAAATGTGGTTGGTAGAGAAGTGAAGGCTGGTTGGTGTTGTGGATCAGTTCGTGGTTGCGTGAAGTTCTGGACTGGACGTTTCCACCGCCGTTGCTATCCTTTCCAATCCCATCAGCTTTGAAGTTCGTCGTCCTGCTCCTCTGCGTGGCAGTTGGAATTAAATTCCAACACTACCCCTTAATTTCAGCTATTGGGTTTTCTTTCATACCCAGGCATTTCCTTAAATAATTAAAACTTTTCTACGTTAATGGTTTTGTCAAAATATCAGCAAACTGCTCCTCTGTCCTGCAGTGTTGTAAAAGAATTTGGACATTATTAACCAGTTCTCGTATAAAATGAAATTTAGCATCGATATGCTTTTTTCTCTTATGGAAGAAAAAATTATTTTATAAAGCTATCGCTAAGCTATTATCACAATAAATTGTCGTTCATTTGTCCTGCCTATGACATAAATCTCTGAGCATTCTTCTCATCCATACTTCTTGGCATGTTGCTGTTGTTGCTGCCACATATTCTGCCTCTGTTGTCGATAGAGCAACTATTGGTTGCTTCTTGGAAGCCCATGAAACGGCTCCTGATCCCAAATGAAACACATATCCATATGTTCTCTTCCTATCATCTACACTTCCAGCCCAATCACAGTCAGTGTAACCAGTCAATTTAAAATTTTCAGATGAGGAGTAGAAAATACCAACCCCCTTTGTTCCATTCACATACATGAGAATTCTCTTGGCTGCTTGCCAATGAGTCTCTTTTGGCATTTCCATAAATCTGGAGATTAAACTTACAGTGTGCATAATATATGGCATAGTTGCAGTCAAATTCATGAGGCTTCCAACTATGCTTTTGTACAACTTTGGATCAAAATCCTTGTTGTTTTCTTCTTTGCTCAATTTTAACCCCATGACAGTTGGAGTTATAGCTGCCTTGTTGTTCTACATGTTGAATATTTTCAACACTTCTTCGACATATTTTGCTTGGGAAATAAAAATCCCATTTTCATTTTTCTCTACTTCTATTCCAAGAAAATATCTCAAAAAACCCAAATGAGTTATTTCAAATTCACTCTCCATGAATGCTTTAAAATCAACAATGAGAGAAACTTCATTGCCAGTAAAAATTAAATCATCTACATATAAAACAACAATAAGAATATTACCATCCTTTTATTTTATGTAGAGTGTGGGTTCTCCATCACATTTTTCAAATCCATTTTCTGTCACGTAAGAATCTATTCTACTATACCATGATCTCAGTGCTTGCCTCAACCCATAAAGAGATTTCTTCAGCTTGCATACTTTGTGCTCTTTGCCTTTAATCTCATAGCCTGGAGGTTGTTCAACATATACCTCTTCTTGCAATGCTCTATTTCAAGAATGTAGATTTCACATCCATTTGGTAAACTTTCAATTTATGTTGTGCGGCTATGGACAATAGTGTCCTCACTATTTCCATCCTTGCAATCGGTGCAAAGGTTTCTTCATAATCTCTTCCTTGTTCCTGCTTGTAGCCTTTGACAACAAGTCTTGCTTTGTGCCTTTAAATCTTGCCTTTAGTATTTCTCTTGGTCTTATAAACCCATTTTACTCCAATCACTTCTTTACCTTTAGGGAGATCCACTAACTCCCATGTATTACTCTTTTCTATTGCACCAATTTCTTCATCTATTGCTTCAATTCATTTTTCTTCTTTTACGACATATTCAAAATGAATTGGGTCATCAACATGACAATACAAATAAAATAATGATTTTAGACTGGCATTATCATTTAGCTCTCCTTGTTCATAAATCTCACTCAGATTTTTGAATCTCGGTCTTCTTGGTGTACTTGGAGTTTCACTTGAACTCGATGGAGTTTTAGTTGCCTATGGTGTGCTTCGAGAAGCACTTGATTTCTCAAGTTTGTTCTATTTCCAGCTTGTTGTGTTGTGTGTGTTGAGGAGGTAAATCCCCTCTGCGGACAGAGGCGATCCCTACTAGCCCAGCAGGGGTCTAGCAACAAACAAACAATGCTATGACGCAAGCTTCTAGTTACGAATGAAAGACTTGGGATAAGAGCCTACCTGGATTCCAACGCTAGATCTGAAGAAGAGATGTCCCCGTCCTTCAGCCCTGGCAGATCACAATCCTTCCGCGATCTCCGCGGATGAACACCTGCACACAGAAGAAACGAACAGATACAAGCATAGGAACCAGCATACGTAACTAAACATCGGTCAGAAAATATATTACTCGCATTAACATGATGGAAAAAGGAGTGGAACCATAATCATAGTCATCTATTAAAGTGATAAACGAATAGAAGTTACAACCAAGTTCTGACGTCGCAGCTTCCTTCGAACGGGTCTCCGGTTGTCCACGTCTCGCTAAGCTCGCCAAGGAAAGGGAAACCTCTCCAGAGTCTCGTAACAATGGTCTCCTCGCTTGAATGGGCCTTAAGGGAAAGAAGGGATTCTTTACAGCACAAAGGCGCTTGGGAATAGGGAGATGCAAAGCTTCAGCACTTCAAGACTAGCTTGCCATGGATCTGAGCAAGCTTATATAGATGGGGAAGGAGGGAGTTGGGATCCCTATTATTATGGGAGTGGCCCTATCAACAAGGAAGGTTCCATAGAAGGTGGCAAAACTACTTCCCTTCCATAGAACTCCCGTAGCCAAACCTCCCAACTCAAGATAGGCAGTGGTTGTGAGTTTGTTTGAACTCAACTTCCGCCATCCATATATAAAAAACAGTCCCTAAAATGGGTGGCGCGATTGCTACTCTATGACAGAGCGCCAAGTGGCGCGACCTCTTTACAGGATTTCCCTGATTGGCGCGAGCACTGAACTGTCTACCCGCGCCAATGCAAAAAGAGCTATTTTTCATGGATTTTGCAAGGAGATGTCTCAAGGGGAAATGAAGCTCATACTCAGAGGGATGCATTGATGATGTTTTCAAGGCATGACAGTGTTCACAGGTCACATAATGGGTCCTCCATTATGCGGGACGGGGAATGGTAGGGACGGTGACAAATTACTGTGTAACAGATGCCCCCTAAAGCATGAGGCCCGAGAGAGAGAGGGGTGAAATGCTTTACGAGAACATGTCCAACTGAAGGCCCGCCGTCGGAAAACCTGCACAGAAAGATACAACTGATATCTCAAGTACATGATGTATATATATGGTATGGACGCGGCCATCCGAACAGAGTATGCTATAATCCGGATCTAGGGTATGGGCGCAGCCATCCAACTAAGATCAAACAAATAGACTCAGGTATGGTCGCAGCCATCCAATCAGTGAGTCATGTACATAATAATAATAATCCACAATCGCAGCCTGGATTACAACAGACACAATCCAGGGTCTTGCGCTCCATCTCGACCCAAACAAGTACAAGTTCTAGCATGCGAATGTGTGAGCTGATGTCGAATATGTAAGAACATCGTCGGTCAACCCGATGATGAGGGCAGTGACTGGAGCCGCCGAACGCTCACCAATAATGGCCGATGGTCCTCAGTACCACGGAGTACAATCTGGAAGATAAGCAGAGATGGAAATGGGCGCGTGAACACCGCCCGAATCACTCGATCGGAGGCCAATGGTGAAAACCTCACGTCGAATGCGACGAACCTGCCATTGAGGCATGCAGGCTCCAAGGTACCATAAGGAGTCTCTAGATCAACTTCCTGGATAATGAGTTGAAGTCGACAGGAAGTGACCTTGATCGAAGGTGGGCCATAATGATTCCCACATCATCGACACGAGACAGAGGAACATAATGTTTTGTTGTGAATCAGGATCATATGAGAAGCAGAGGAAGGTTGATATTCGCAGAGGCCAACTTCTCTTGAACATATAAACGGCACGGCAATGGACTTGGCAGTATTTGACGTCAACAGATCAAAGGTCATGGCGACGAGGCAGTGAACAGATGAGAGGTCAAAAGAGATTACCCAAACCCATGGAAGCAAAGTGAAACAACGAGATGAGATGTCCCCAACCCGACACGAATGCGGACAAGTGCCATGTTCAAGAGCGACATACTGCCGACGACAACGACGATGGTTCCATTTTTCCCCCACCATTTCTGGCGAGTACCCCAATTATTTTTGATAACAAGTTTGAAGGGGATAGCATATGCTTGTGATATAAGTCCGCCCTTCGGGCGAATCCATCCTAGTGCATTTAACGAGTCCTAGGAAGGAGAAACTCGGAGAACGTCATTTCGACGGAATCCAATGTCATCAGGGTTTAACGAGTCTGACAAAGGAAGAACTAGGCGTCTTTTCATGTTTAGAGAGTTTGAAAAGACAACGGAAAAGAAAACTCCACAGGTCCCTTTTCGTAAATAGTTTCCCAGATCCGAAAAGGTAGAAAACAATATCCGGGAAAACCTCCTAGTCGCGATAGGCTAGGGTATTCCTTTTTCGTAATCGATCCAGCCCAGCCCGAAAAAGGGTTAAACTTATATTGGGTGAATGTCGATTCGTGTCCATTTTAACGAGATCGAAACGACAAGGGCCTCGGCGATCTTTTCATGTTTAGAGAGTCAGAAAAGAGCTGAAAGATGACTCCAGAGTGACTTTTTCGTGTATTTACCGAGTCCGAAAAAGTATAAAATACAACTCGTTTCCACCTTTTTAAGTCGCAAATACCTGCCACTGCACATACCCAACAAGCGTAAAACCCATTTCCGACATAATACATGCAAATATTTGACAAAAATAACTTTTGAAAACTCATTTTAACGTCGAAAAGTTATAAATATGTCCAATGGTAAAAAATGAAATTAATTTTTACTATTTACCTTGTGGAGAGCAACAGTGGTCCATTTGGAGCAGAATCTTCTGACGGCGATTGCGACCAATCCAGGCAACCATTCAGCGTCTCGTCTGCGACAGGTAAGAGGCGCTCTTTTTCTCTTTCTTTCCATGCATTTTTTAATGATTTCCCCTTAGAAATCAGCTCTGTAAGGGCACCTTTGAAATTTTAGGGCCGGGCTAAGTGGCGCGGGTATCGGGCACGGACCCGCGCCACTGAGCTCTTTTTATCAAAGGGGCCGCGCCACATGGCGCGACTGTCAGCAAAACAGTCGCGCCAGCGGCGGAACCCAAATTTTCGCCTAAAATCCCACTACTTATGCCAAATTTCTTGAATTTTGAGGCTCACAGAAGATCTAATTAAGGGCTTTGAACCATGTGAATGCAGATAAACAGTCAGAATGGCAATCGAATGGAAGGAACGGGAACACGGAGATGAGGACGAAGAGGCCATGCAAAGCCAAGCATGTATGAATGCTCTGAGATACTGTGGCTTAAAAAAGTTCTTCCTCACGCCATGCTTACGAGCTCAGCCTGAGCTCCTCCAATATCTGATCAACCTCTGGGATGAAAATGACCAAGTATCAGAATACGAGACCAGGTGTTGGAATTGGAGGTCGCTGACATTTATTTCGTTACTGGATTATCCCGCAGGGGTCCAATCCCTGTACTGACTGGGAGCAGACCATCAGGGGAGAAGATGGAAGAAGTAATGGCGCGAGTGTGCCGCGGGGCACAAACAGGAACAGGGAGTAAGAAGGTATACATCTCAACCATCCCTGACCTAGCACTGAGAGTTGTACTCCACACCATTACGCGGGCTGCTGGATCGCAGGCACCGCACGAGGCTACAAAGACTCCACTCTTACTGGCCTCAGAATGCATGGGTCCCCGACTGTATGACTGGGCAACGGCTGTCACCATCAACATGAAAAGGCAGCTCACAAAGTGCAAACAGAACAAACTGAAGCAGTTGGGTATGGTTCCATCTTGGTATCGTTCATTATGGAATGCATACCAACCTTCCAGGGCCAAGAGGCCCATGTGGCGAGTCCAGTACCACGAGAGCCGAGAATGGCTCGCTGGGCAGCACTGATGCCCAGATCTGGAGGCGGGCAACAGATGTCCTGGAAGCCCGAGTTCTTCAGGTGGTTACGGCGCCAACTGATCGTTGTGGAAGATTGGTCCTATGCGGGAACTGACTTTACAGGGGACCCAGATCTCCCGCTACCAGAAGGAGACCACTGGGATGAAGAGCTGGGTAAGACCTCATATTTTTGTTTTTATATTTATATGTTTTTTTATTAATACACACTTGTCTTAACACAATTATATATGCATGCAGATGTAGGACCTGAGAGACCAGCCGGGATGTCTCCTATCTTCCGAAGGACACAACTCGCCCCTGAGATCCAGGGGGAAGGTACCGGAGGAGAGGCACTGGTTCAGAACCTCGAGGGGATCGTCCATGGGATCCCAGACTATGCCCGACTGTCAGATGTACCGATGGAGTACCAGCGCCATACGGTGGGAGTCCCAAATCGGCTCCACCGAATCCTGAGGTGGCTAGTGCGTGCAGTGACGTGCTATCATGAGCACCATGCTGATTAGTCTCTAGGGTTTAGCCACACCTATTTTTTGAGAGACACGGTGTCTCCGGATGTATTAAGACACTTATGTATATTTTTTGAGTTTTATGTGACACACTTCTATGTAAACATTTCGATATCTATATATATGCATATCTATTTCCGGATGAGTCTTCTTTACATGTGATGATGATTTATAAATTGCGCAAATGTCTATCTAACACCAAATTTGCTACTGCATCTGTCAATGTATTCAAATGTCTGGGTATATGATGATATGTAATATATTCAAAATTCCTTTCCAGTAATCGAATACGCAAATACAATCGTAAAATGGACGGGTTTCTTGCCGAATAGTGCCCGTTCAGCTGCAACACTACAAGCTGTGAATCTAGGTACACGAGCAATTCACGGATACCAAGGTTTACTGCCTCGGTTAATAATTCCAACACGGCGCTATATTCCGCGATATTGTTCGTGGTACGTCCTAAACAAACACCTTGCAGGTCGATCAACTCACCAGCAGGATCGTATATTACCCAGGCCGCAGAAGACAGATTCCTGGTACTGCGGGAGGCACCGTCCGCGAAACCAACAAATGGATGAATAGACATCTGCACAACCAGGAAGACCCGATCAGCAGAAAGATGTTTACAAAGCACACCACACCATGCACACAAATGACAATCACACACCTATGTACACACACCACACCAAGAAACCATTTCAAGCGTAGTACTTCTTAAGGTACAGCCCATTTCTAGGCTGCGCCAATGGAACTCCTTCGTAGTCTATAAGCTCGTAGGCCCCATTTTTCAAAACACGTTTTACTATATAGGGACCGTGCCACATGGGCTGGAGTTTACCGGCACCAAGCTTATCATGTGCCTGATCGTACAAGAGGACTAGGTCTCCTTCAATGAAAGAACGGGGAGAAACAGATTGATCAAAATGAGATTTGACCCTCTTCTTTTGTGCTTCGATGATCAAAGCGGCTAGACGACGGGTTTCATCCAACCGTTCGAGATACAGAAGACGCTCTTCCTCAGGAGAAGTACCCGGTAAGAGCTCCACAGCTAACTTAAGCGAAGGAATTTCGCATTCAACCGGCAAAGTGGCTACCAGACCGTACACCAGTTGGAATGGTGTGAATCTGGTTGCACTTTTAGCAGATGTTCGGTACGCCCAGAGAGCTGAGAACAGTTGGAGATGCCAACTGGATTTATGAATCCCAACTGTTCGTTGAAGCATAGTGACCAAAACCTTGTTCACCGCTTCAACTTGACCGTTAGCTTGAGGGTAGTATGGCGTTGAGCTGTCGTGACGCAGGCCCAACGCAGCTGTCAGCTCCGCCATCATGTAATCACGGAAATGAGTACCGTGATCAGTGACGATAGCTTGAGGAACCCCGAATCATGCAATAACATGGTTGAATAAAAATGAAGCAGCCGTTCTTCCGTCAGCAGCAAGTGTAGGCATCGCCTCGGCCCACTTAGTGAAGTAGTCGACGGCGAAAATGATATACGCATGCCCCCCGGCCGAGTGAGGGTTACACGTCATAAAATCTACGCCCCATTTCGCGAAAGGGCCGACGGTAATAACGGGATGCAAAGGCAACGGCGGCGCGCGCATCTTGCGCTGAAAAATCTGGCACGGATGGCATTTTCGAACTGCAGTGATGCAATCCTTGAATATAGACGGCCAGAAGTAACCTGCCCTCAGAATCTTTTGGGCAGTGGCATATCCGGACATGTGTCCACCACAGGCGCCACTGTGGCAGTCATTCAAGACTTTCTCAGCCTCGTCCAAGGTAAGGCATCGTCGGAGCACCGAATCTACTCCAATACGATATAGGGTATCTCCTACTATGCGGTAGGGTTGGGACTGGTGCCGAATCCGACGGCGTGCAGCTTTATCCAACTCGGACCGGAATGTCGCGGTCTGAAGATACACTATGATGTCCCCGTACCAAGGATCACGAGTATCGATAAGAAACAACGTTTCGTCCGGAATATGATCTTCAGTGTGTTCAGGAAGAGAGTCTGTAGGGAGAGAACAAATCAAATCCGCGAAGACCAGTGATTTCGTTGACTTGGCGGTGGTGAACTCCAAATCAAACTCCTGCAGGATGACAATCCATTTGGAGTACTTGCCCCCCAGCAATTGTCTAGAAAGAATATATGTCATGGGGTTGCAGTCTGAAACCACTGTGATCGTGCGCAAAAGGATGTAATGGCGGAAGCGCTGTACAACGTGTACGGCTGCTAAGGCCAACTTCTCAACATGTGCGTAACGCGTTTCCGGGTCGAGAAGGTTCCGAGAGAGGTAATAAACAACATGTTCATCACCGTTCTCGTCATCCTGCACCAAGACCATGGCAATGGTGCTTAATGCGGCGGCTAGATACAAAGTAAAGTCGCGGTGGTAGTCCGGAGGACGAAGCAACGGAGCATTGACTAGTAATGTCTTCAGCTTCTCAAAGGATTCTTGAGCGATTTCGTCCCAATGAAAGGGAACATTCTGCTTCAACAAACAAGTGAATCCTTTGGCCACCTCGGCGTAATTCGGGATGAAGCGCCTAAGAAAATTCGCTTTCCCTTGCAGACTCTGCAACTGATAAAGGGAGGAGGGTGACGGGAGATTTATAATGGCCTCAACCTTCAGAGGGTCGAGGCGAATTCCGTATTTCGAGACTATAAA
Source organism: Pinus albicaulis (assembly GCA_034641835.2). NCBI lineage: Eukaryota > Viridiplantae > Streptophyta > Pinopsida > Pinales > Pinaceae > Pinus > Pinus albicaulis. The sequence goes on from CM076575.1 coordinate 1,994,956,791, forward strand.
GCCTAAAAGACGGCCAGAATCGACGCAGAAAACGCACTTATGAGGATTGAGCCTAATGTTGTAGCGTCTACAGCGAAGAAATATCTGGCGAAGATGTTCAGGATGATCCTCTCGCTTACCCGAATGGGCAGGCAAGTCGTCCAGATAAGGCTGGACAATATGGCGAATATCATGAAAAGCATATGACATCGCACGCTGAAACGTGGCGCCAGCGTTCTTTAAGCCGATCGGGAGTTTTTTATATGCAAAAGTGCCCCACGGACAGATGAATGTGGTCTTATGTTGATCCTCAGGTGCAATGTTAATCTGGTTGTAACCTGAGAAACCGTCCATTAAGGAGTAGATCTCACTCCCGGCACAATCGTCGATAATCTGATCGATAAACGGAGTGGGATAATTGTCCTTAGGACAGGCGCGATTGATATCGCGATAATCTACACAGACTCGAATGGTACCCTTCTTTTTATCGACAGGGACGATATTGGACACCCATTCTGTAAGGGGGATAGGATAAATAAACCCCGCGTTCAGAAGTTTTTCAACCTCTGCCTTGATAGCGGCGGCTTTTCGAGGATGCATGGGACGCAAGCGTTGGCGCACGGGTTTCGCACCCGGATAGGTTGGAATCTCGTGTACGACAATACTAGGATCAATTCCCGGCATTTCCTCGTAGGACCATGCAAAAACATCTCTGAACTCTTTGAAAAGTTCCGTATAGACTTGGATCTCTTCGGGAGAACAGGTCACACCCACATGAATGTTCTCAACAATCCCTGGTTTAACAGAGATGTTGATAGGAACCGTTTGAGTAATGTTACTCAGATTGCCTTCCGAAAAGACCTCATGCGTCAAGATCGGTGTTTGAAGAGGAGGGGAAGGAACCTGAGTAGCATAGCGCTCTAGACAGTCATTCATTGCCCCCGGGCTAGGCATAAACGAGGAACGATGATGCCCATCGCCCCAGGGTAGCTCCTCCAGAGACATAGTTTCAATGATAGCCTCATCTGAGGGAAAAATCTCTCTAAGAGGATCAGGCGAATCAGCCTGACCAAGCCAGGGGGATTGTGAGTAGACGTCAAGAGCCATGCTTATCGGAGCATGCTGAGGAGGTGGAGGGTCCGATGCAGCAACAATCTCACAGTAGCTGATCTCTACTGGCGTTAAAGGCATGGACTCTCCAAACTCATATACCTGCTCAGGTGTAGGAATCAGCCAGGGGTCATCAGTCCTGGACAACATGTTGACTTGAGCGGTATTCGATGGCGGCACAGGGAAAATACCCATGAGGACTGGGTCTTTGAAAAGACCAGGTCCTATGCTGTCTGGGGGATTCGGAATTTGATCCACATACGGCACGTTGTTCTCGGAGCTAGAGGTAAAAAATGACAACTGGTCTACCGTGACAATCTTGCCCTCGTGAGGGAACTTGATGAATCGAAAGACGGTAGACGACACGCAGAGCATGGCATGGGTCCAGCTGCGGCCAAGAAGTATATTGTAGTTGAGTTTAGTGTCAACCACTTCTACTTCCACGTTGACAGTTTTTCCCTGTAATGTAATCGCCAGACTCTCGAGAACTCCCAGGGGTTTAGATTCCCGGCCATCAAATGCCTCAAGGGCATTGGGAGATGACGATAAGGTTGGAGAGCCGATGGCTTTCCAACAAACGGAGGACATAACACAAGTAGATGCACCCTCATCTACGACGGCTCTGTGAACGTTCAGACCGTTAATCCCGACTTGAATAACCAAAGCGATTTGATGAGGAAGCCGGGGAGTAAAATTCTCCAGATCAAAGGTGAGAAGGCTCGAATCGGCGGGGTCAATACCACCGATGGCAGACAGCAAAGCCTTCCGTTGTGAAGGACAACTTTGAAGAACCTCAAGTGCGGACATGGCACATGGCGCCTGGGCCAGATCCTCAACAATACTGTAATGTTGGGCGGCACGGGCGTTTGGATTATAAGAGGATCTCCGAAGAACACCCTTGGGAGGTGGCTTCACAACGGGTTCGAGAGTCGGCTTCTCAATTTCCAATGAACTAGAAACAGATGCGGGAGGCGGTCCATCCGCCACTGCCTTCCCGGGCGCCTGCTGCTGATTATTGTAATCCTTGGACCTCGTAGCGATAGTGATAGGTGCATTAGTCTTCATCATGAAAACTTGAGACCCAAATGGTACAGATGATGAACCTTGTTCGACCATCTGGGTCTGCTGAGATGGAAATGGCTCTTTTAAAACAGCCGGAGTTCCCTTTGAGCCTTTAAGAAGTTGACTGACTTCGGATCGTCTTGGACAATCCTTAGTGTAATGGTCACCTTCACAGATGAGGCAAGGAAATTTCGGCTTACGTTGTGAGCCATCCTCAGACCGAGATTTAGATTCCGTTTTTGGGGCATCAGATTTTGATTTTCCTTTGCCCTTCTTCTTCCCCTTGGAGGACTTGTCCGCAGGATTGGCCTGAACGGCATTTACCTCCGCGGTTTTACCAGAATCGGATGAGGCGGGATTAGCAGAGGTATTGTTGGAAGAATTAGCCTTCTTCTTCCCATTCGAAGACTTCTTCGAATTTTGAGAAACGGAACCAATGACACCATCCACCGAAGGGGTGGGCGGGGCCTTTTTGGCTCCGGGCCGTGGTGCATCAGGCAGGATGTCATAAAGCGTGCCAGATTGTGAATAAACAAGATCCAAGTACTGGGCACGCGCGATAGCTTGTTCCTCCATCACACACGCTCCCATCGCGATATCCTGAGCGATTTTATTCACAAAGGAGGTGGTGAACCAGTGAGTCAAAATCTGATCAGGTATGTGAAACTTGATTAGTCGACGACGGCGCCGCCACTCATGGATGTGATCCGAGATGTGAGTGGCCGAGTCCTGCTTCAGGGAAGACAGGAGGTGCGTCCCAGTCTCATACCGGACTGGTAACTGGAAATGCGTGAGGAAAGCCATAACTAACGAGTTGAAATCCTGAAAAATACCACGGGACAGCTCTATGTACCACTTAGCAGCAGCTCCTGTTAACGTACGCTGGAAAAGACGCAAACGAACTGAATCGTCAGTCCAAGAGTTAGACGAACACCAGAGGTGATACGTCATCACATGCGCCTGGGGGTCTTCTCCAGATTTTCCCTCAAACTTGGGACAGTCTCCTGGTATCTTGGTCGGAACCGGGGGCCAATATGGATTATGAGCAATCGGATCATTGGTCAACTTCGAAACGTCCGGTAGATCCAAGGTAGCCAGGAACGGCAATGGAGGGTTAATTCCCATGCCAGTCCCAGAATAAGGTCCGGTACCCATGCTCCACGATGGTTGTGAATATCCCTGCCCCCATGGGTTCTGTCCCGTAGGATTCTGACCATGAGGGGCATAATTCATATAGCCAGACTGATTTGGTTGCTGGTAACCATTGTGTGGGGCCTGATAACCAGGGTTCGGGCCCTGATTAGGCGTCTGCCCCGTATAAGCAGCGTTTGTATTTGGCTGCTGAGCATAGTTAGAACCGGGTGGAGGAGGATGATACTGAGAGCCTCCAGAGTGGTTATAGTTCGGTTGAGATTGACCATGAGGATAATAACCACTCTGAGGATGAGTAGACTGCTGATAAGTGGAACCCTGCGGAGCCTGGTACGTAGGGTGCAACTGTTGATTTGGCTGCGGCATTGAGTGAGCAGGCTGCTGAGCAGAGTGAATGGAATGAGAGGGCTGCCCTGAATGAACAGGTTGACCCGAGTGAGGGGGCGGCCCTGGATGAACAGGTTGGCCCGAATGAGGGGGCGGCCCTGAATGAACAGGTTGGCCCGGATAGACAGGCGGCGCTGGTTGTGCAGGCTGACCTGGTTGTAAGTGAGCCCCAGGTTCACCGAATAAGCCGGTTGGCCTGGAGGCGGGACACCAGGTTGTACCGGATGACCCGGTTGGCCTGGTGGTGGAACAGGACCATGTGCTTGCTGGAGACCAGTTTGACCTGAAGCAGAACCATAAAGTGGTCCTGGCTGATACGCAACGTTAGAGACAACAGGATATTGCGGTTGCATCGGTAAAGAAGGCTGGATTTGCCCCCCAGGTCCATAGGCCGGTCCCTGTTGATACCCCGGCTGAGGCTGAGCAGGTTGACCAGCAGGGTTATAATACAGTCCTTGCGGATTATAGAATGGCCCTTGCTGGCCCGCAGAGTAGCCTTGATTGGGCTGTCCCTGCGGGTCGTACTGATAGCCAGGTTGGCCTGCAGGTTGGCCTTGGAAAGGCTGTGCCTGCAAGTTCTGAGCCTGGTTGTACGGTAAACCTTGAACATAAAGATAGGCCTCAGGAGCAGGGAGACGCAAAATGTCCCCATGCTCGTCAAGCTGACCCGGAAAACCATACACGGGAGTGCCGTCTTGTGCATAGTGCGAAAAGAAAGACCGATAAGGATCTTGGGGGAGCTGTCCAGCTCCGTCGTTCGGCTGCTGTAAAAACAACCGATACTCCTCCGGAGAGATATTCTCCGGTATAGCAGTAGCTAGATAAATGTCCTCTGGAGTTGGCCCAGATCTAGAAGCAGATGCTGAGGCAACAACAGAAGAGGCAGCCACACAGACAGTGGGTCGCACGGGAACAGAAGTGACGGGCGTCGAAGGAGACACCCCGGGTGTAGTGGCAGCTGGCCTCGAAGCAGGAGATGATATTCCCATAGAGGCAGCAGCTGAAATAATCTGACCCAGAGATCTGTATCCCTGTGGCAAAGAAGGACCAGCTGACGATGTGGTAGCCAGTTCAGACTCGTCTCCCTCGAACAATCTACGAGGGATGCGCTGATAGTCATCAGACCCGGGAATTTCCTCACCAGAATCACTCATGGTTGATCCTGCCGCTAAATCACGCAGAAGACGGCGAGGACTAGGAGGAAAAACAGCAGCAATAAACGGTGAACCCGATGTAAGAGAAAGGAACTCAGCTCCTAATCTCAATTCAGACACAGGGTCCGAAAAGGGCCAGTGGAACTCAACTGGCTCTCCAAAGGGTTGCTCGGCGAGGACCGGTCCCCCGTCAGGGAACTCGGAAACAACAGGCTGCTGTGGTCCAACAGAAGGCTCCGAAGCCTCTGAAGAATCGTCCATGTAGGGACTACCAGTAGACGAAACCGAGGGTTCCGCCACCGTGACAAAAGACTAAAAGAAGAGAGCACACACACACACGGGCTGAGAACGAATAAAGGCACACGATCAAACAGTCACAAGCGATATCTAAACGGGTGTGTTATCGTGGGAGATTGATTTTACCACATTGGAAAATAAACAAATTCTACCGTTTCATGTTTTAAGAGTCGAGAAACGATAAAAAGATGACTCTATCTCTTTCGGAGTTGATACAAGCGTGAAAGGACAAGCGCTTGACGGTCTTTTCAAGTTTAGGGAGTCAGAAAAGACCAAATGACTGCTCAAGAAAAAACTAGGCACAAAGGGTGTACCAAATATCCGTGAACTGCAATATACACCTTGGTTTCAAAAATGAAACAGAAATCGACCAAGGACTTTCCGTACGTGCAGGTAGTCTCCCCGAATGCTGTGTTCGGTGTATCACGGGTATAGGGCGGCAGACTCGGCTTTCTGTGGATAAAGGATTGAAAACCTAGAGGGGTCTCCCTTTATATACGCGACGGTACGGGGAGCGCAAGTCCGTACTAGCGCTGTCTAAAGCCAACAGGCGAACGACAGCTGCTAGGTTTAACGACGCCGGAACACGTCTCTAGTCTAGACCTTCTAAATATGTTGCGTTAAGTTCCAATGTTGCCTTAGGTTAATTGAATAAATTTTATAGTTGATCTTCAATTAAGTTTCAATTTCCAGGCCCTATCGTATGTAGTGTCTCCTAAATGCAAGCTATATGCCACAATGCAACATTTCGTTCGATGAAAACTAGTTAAATGAGAGTTGAGAGCTTTTATGCAAACGAAATGAACGGAATACAAACAAGAATGTCTCTAATGCAACTAATGCAATTGCACACTTTTCATCCAAACACTAATCACTAGCAATATGGAAAAGATCACAATTTGCACTAATTTAACAAAAGCAAAAGAGATTATTTTTTGATTTTCAATGTTTAATGGCTAATGTGCACTGAAAACAAAAGGAACAATTTGAGAAATGATATCTAAGAGAGCGAAGCAAACAACATTCACTCAACGAAGCAAGAAACCAAATCTCTAAATCGACCCAAAGTCCCTCAAAGCAAAGAAAGACTTGAAAACTTCCGATGGACCGTGTGATCTAGGTCCAAAGCAAGGCAAACGAATTCTGAATGAAGGAATGAAAAATCACTCAAAAGACGCAGCAAAACAATCAAAGACTGTTAAGAGAGCGTGGAGAATCAATCAACAAGTTGACAGGACAATCAGAACACCAAAACTCCCAATGGAGGGCTCGATACACTAAGCCACTAGATGCCCTAGGGCTCAAATCGTGAAATCGATAGACAGAGGCAAACAACCAAAGGATAGCGGTGAATTCCAGTCAAACAAGACTCCAACACACTCAGACAATCAGGAAATCAAGAAGAAAAGTACTGGTCAAGCTCAGAAAGCTAAAAAATGAAAAAACTCAAAAAGTCACAGGGGTGGCGCGACTCTGGACTTGAAACTGGCGCCAGAGGCCGATTGGCGCGAGACAGACAAATGCAACAAGCGCCAAGTGGCGCGACTGTCGGGTTAAAACCCGCGCCAGTCGAGTTCTTCAAAAAATTAAAAGACAAGCTACTCTGAAAGTAGACCAATACAAGCTAAGCAAACCAAGAAGCTAAAATAGTGAAAGAATCCAACCCAGAAGGTTCATCAAGCAAGGAGAAACAATCAAAGCGAACCAATCATAAATGGGACAAGGAAAACCGGACGATCCCCAGCGGAGTCGCCAATTTGTTGAGGAGGTAAATCCCCTCTGCGGACAGAGGCGATCCCTACCAGCCCAGCAGGGGTCTAGCAACAAACAAACAATGCTATGACGCAAGCTCCTAGTTACGAAATGAAAGACTTGGGATAAGAGCCTACCTGGATTCCAACGCTAGATCTGAAGAAGAGATGTCCCCGTCCTTCAGCCCTGGCAGATCACAATCCTTCCATGATCTCCGTGGATGAACACCTGCACGCAGAAGAAACGAACAGATACATGCATAGGAACCAGCATACGTAACTAAACATCGGTCAGAAAAGATATTACTCGCATTAACATGATAGAAAAAGGAGTGGAACCATAATCATAGTCATCTATTAAAATGATAAACGAATAGAAGTTACAACCAAGTTCTGACGTCGCAACTTCCTTCGAACGGGTCTCCGGTCGTCCACGTCTCGCAAAGCTCGCCAAGGAAAGGGAAACCTCTCCAGAGTCTCGTAACAATGGTCTCCTCGCTTGAATGGGCCCTAAGGGAAAGAAGGGATTCTTTACAGCACAAAGGCACTTGGGAATAGGGAGATGCAAAGCTTCAGCACTTCAAGACTAGCTTGCCATGGATCTGAGCAAGCTTTTATAGATGGGGAAGGAGGGAGTTGGGATCCCTATTATTATCCGTTTTGAGGTCAGGTTACCTATTTCATCCGTAACTATGTTTCTCGTCTTAGCATTGCTCTTAGTATTATAAACCTATTTTACTCCAATGACTTAATTTCCTTAGGGAGGTCCACTAACTCTCATGTATTACTCTTTTCTATTGCACCAATCTCTTTGTTCATTACTTCAATCCATTTTTCCTCTTTTACAGCATCTTCAAAATGAATTGGGTTATCAACATGAAAATACAAATAAAATAAAGACTTCAGACCAGCATTATCATTTACCTCACCTTTTTCATAAATCTCACTCAAATTTCTGAATCTCGGTCTTCTTGATGTACTTGGAGTTCCACTTGAACTCGAGGGAGTTTCAGTTTCCTGTGATGTGCTTGGAGAAGCACTTCCTTGATTTCTCAAGGCTGTTCTATTTCCAGCTAGTGGTGTGGTTTGTTGCACTTGTGGTGGTGGAGGAGGAGCCACAAATGAGGGATTATTTGTTGTTGTTCCTTCCTCTTGTTCTTCGTGAGACACATGTCTTCACATTCACTGTTTTCTCTAAGCTTCCATCCCAAGCTTCTTCTTCAATAAAATACACATCTCTGCTTATTATTACTTTCTTGGTGGATGGGTTATAGAATTTGTATGCCTTGGAA